>CAKALU010067898.1:0-13271 GCA_916700995.1 Hozukius guyotensis | reverse complement strand
AATGCTGATACTGTGTTTGCTTCTCCTGCCTCAGCGCAGGCTTCAGCAGCGGGGCTCCCCAGCGAGAAACTCGTCTCCCTCCGCCCGCAGCCGGAGAGAGCAGGAAGACACCGGCAACCGGTCGGTAACGAGACGGTAACGTTTCTCTCTGCGGAGCCCCGTTACTTCCCAAGACACGGGAAACCTCTGTTGGTCTGGAGGAGCTGCAGCATTTATTTCTGCACAAACGTCCACTGTACATTCACTAGATATTCTCAGAGCTAAACCAACTCTTCTGCAGTGTGTAGTGAGCGCGCGTTCACGTCTAGAGGTGGAGCGAGTACGCGAGAACGCGCGCGCTGTCTGAGTGAAGGCGAGCAGGCAGAGGAGACGAGACAGCGGCCACATGCGAGCGCGCATATGTGAGCGCGCATGTGTGCCGACCCGCTACATTTATACGCTTAGAAAGTTACAAACAGTCCCTTCAAGCAAGTGGTTTTAAGGTCCTAAAAATGATCTTATTCCCTCCTGTCAATGTCATATATACTCTCTATCAACTTACTCCAGCTCTTTATTGAAGCTATGTGGTGTTTACTCTGAGTCATACACTGTATTCAAACCACAGACTTTTTATGGCTGTTCTATTCCTTCAAATGGAAATCTTCTAGATACTCCTGCAACATTTTATGTAATTTCCCCAATTTTCAGCTTGACATATTTGGTATCTTTGGGAAACTTGGAATCTCGACAAGAATTTAAAAATAGAACAGAGTTTGGACAATGTTTGTAATGACAAATAATGGGGGTTTATCATGTCAAAGAGACATGTCCAAAGTTCTTTGTCATAACACAGCTAAATTTGTGGTACGAGAACATAATTGTCACATTAATTGTGTCCACAAAACTGATTTTCTAGAGTTTACACTCATTTCATGAAACTTTATTAAACTCCTTTGATAAACAATGCAAGCATAATTATGATCTAAACCGCTCTTGAATGAACCGATCTGGATCGAGATCAAAGATATCACAAATACGAAGATTTTTATCAGTAATTTGCTGCATTTATTCACTCTGTATATCCATTAACTGTTTGCTTCTGTTCTATTTTCATGTAAATCTCTAATCTGCATTCACCGCAACATTACGCATGCGGCACACTACATAGGCTTTATACAGCAGGTTTTTAATCCACAGCTGAAACAGAGAAGAATGAAGTCATCTGGATACATTATATACGGTACTGTAGGAGCATTATCATAATAGGAAACGTGGAAACTTTTTACTCCCATCTCTATTAGTTGCTTTTAATCTTAACAATATGAAAGCGTATTCCAGTGTCGCATCCATTGCAAGTCAGAACATCAGCAAAAGGCCTTTAAAATGTAAATATAAAAGTGCGCGCTGTTTAGAAAAGGAAATCAATTTCCTTGCTTCTTATGTAAATGTAAATAATCAAAATGTTGGAGGCTCTGTTGCATTATCAATCAGTTCTTGAATAGCGCTCTGCATAGACACCCTGAACACTGATAACATAATCTCTGTATCAAAGAATACACATATTCTTTGGGACCTTGTACATTTTTAAAAGCCCAGTGTTTCTGCCGCGCGCGTTATTGACAGTTCAATTCATATCAGGCGACATCTCCTAAGCGCTTCATGCCGGATCAAGACTGCCGTGTTATCTGAATTGGAAGTGGGAAACTAAAGGAACCTGTCATGTCGCATTCAGAGGGAAGAGGTGTGTGCATCGGTGTCTGATGTATGTGCTGCAGAGATAACAGTCCCATGGCGGCACGCTGGGGCAACAGGAATATTCCTCTTCATCACTCCAGCGCTGCCACTAGTACTGTGACACAGATAATAACTGTTTATATGCAGCCCAGCTCAAAGCAGCAGCAGCATCGTCTTACTGTTAAAAAGCTCTCAGGAAGCGATCTGTTCTCCTGCAGCACAGTGTGTGTCGGGTGTTAACGTGTCGGATGTCGGCAAATAATGTTGTCAAATCTTTAGCTGTTCTTATCAGAGAGATCCAAGAACACCGCGGTATACTTATTTATATTCTCCCTGCATTACATCCAGCTTTTGTGGATAAAATAGTCATCTGTAGCCTCTTTAGAGCACTCCCACAATGAAGAGATTAATCCCACAGAACACTTAAAAAAATACCCCAGATCCTATTGCATCTTTGCAAAAGAATAAAAACATTGAAATGTTCTCTTGCTGTGATTTTAATATCTTGAACAAGTGGTGTTTTATAAAAGTGGTTAACAACATTTCAGTTACAGTTACATTTGTTTGTGAACAGCTATCTTAATCATCGTATATATTTTTTAAATCATAAAACTATACACATTGCACACATTTTGGGAGGTAGAAGTGTCTTGTTTAAGCGCACCTCTCCGCACGATAGTAAAGGATATGTTCACAACTAGGGGTGTCGCGATATACCGGTATTGACAATAACCGTGAAATTCAAAAATACAATATTGATATCATGTTAATGATACTCATTTGATAATATTAGGTCAATAATCCAGCACCTCCTAAATCATTTTATATATAGTTATGGTCACGTGATGCATTGGGCCCAAAAATACTTTTTCCCATAGACTTACATTGGGAAAGACGCAACTGTAACTCAGTGGTTAATATCTTTTGAGTTAAATCAACTTCCAGTACGAACACTCTAATAGCCCTTATTTAAATCATTAGGTCCTAAAAGTTGTAAAACGCACTAATAGAGGAATCCAGAGTTATTTCCCTTCCTCTGTTCATGTGAATGAGATCCAGACCGTAACGGCAGCGCAAGCGACGTCACGACGGCGTGACGGTGGTGATCCCATGACCGAGTCATGTGACCAAGCGGACGCTATTGCGCCTATCCGATGGGCCCAATGGATGTGGAAGATCGCCGGAAGATCTGGGTACTTTTTCCAGGCGGAAGTCGAGCCATTTAGGCTTCATGCGCCACTGAGCAACTTTCATAGGAATGAACAGGGCTCCGCCTCCAACGCTGTATCCAGTTCTCTTTATACATCCATGATGTGGATATAAACAGTTCATTCTAAGGTCACGAAAAAACAACAATTCTTATTTTCAGGTGATTATACACTAAAGAAAACATACTTTATATAATATTATTTTCCATTTCTGCCAATAGATCCCCCTAAATGTTACACCGTGTTCCTTGCTTGACAGTTTTGTGATGTGAAGTATAGTTACCAAGTATAGTTAGATAAGATACTGTAATGCTTTTTTGCAAGTATATGCAGAAGGGCTAAGTCAAGACTTGGGCTGCGGTCGAAAAGTCTTGAAAAGTCTTTTTCTCTTAGGAAGGTTCCTAACGGAGTGAAATGACCCCGGAAGTATCTCAATAGCAGCCGTGATAAGAGCTGTTTGAATTCTCTAAATGTTAAGGAAAGGTGCTTCAATGCTTCCTTTATTATCTCCTTTAGCAGAGGACACACTGGAGCATCCTTTACCAAAGGAAAGGAGATAATGCCGCCCCACAATTCCTTGCGGCCGCAACTTCTAAAACGACGCACCATTCTACAGTTCATGAAAACAAACAATAGCTTCTATCTTGTATAATATTTCATACAGTCATAATTGGGATTCATGTTGATAAATATGAGTGGACAGTGACAACCATTTCGTTTCACTTTATTTCTATTTATTTATTTCGAACAAGTAACAAATAAGTAAAAAAACAAGAAACATTTAGCAAACAAATAACCACCATAAATTAATATTACGTCCAGAAAGGAGTGGGAAGAAATATATATATTTAATGGTTGTACTCCTTCACCATAACTCAAAAAATAACTCATTATTTATCATATAAACTTTTGTGATAGCCTGTAGGTTATTCCTTTTTTTATTTCAATTCCAACCTCGGTAATGAAGTGATATTTTTCACCGGTTGTCACCGTTCGGTCAGATAATCTCTTAATATATGTTGATGTAAAGTGTTCCAGCAGCAGGAGGACCTGCGGTATCTCTCTTCACACCGTGGCTGAAGCAGTCTGTCACTGAAGGAGCTATTTAAGAACGCACAGGGAGCGGCGCCTTTTGTAGTCCATCTTTGGAACATTGTAGTTTTATCTTTTATCATGGCAGACCCACGTCAATAACACCCGCCGCCGTCGCCTAGTGTAAGTGTTGGATTCTCTTAACACCACGGTTGTCTTTTCCTAAGTCCTTCTGGATTCTCCTTCATATCTTTCCTTGACCTCATGACGTTTTCCATCGAGGTCAAGGAGAAGTGGTTAGGAAAAGACATTAGGACGTAGTTTTAGGCGGTTACTTTTCAACAGCAGCCTCGCTTTAAGACCAGGGGTCAGCAACCTGCGGCTCCGGAGCCACATGCGGCTCTTTAGCCCCTCTCCAGTGGCTCCCTGTGGATTTTTAAACATGGAAATTAATAACTGTTTTTTGTTTAAATTTAATTTGTATTTATCATTGTTGTAGGTCTATGCTACGACGGTACGAAGGAAAATTAGGGCCACACTGAGGGAAAAAATAAATCTGAGATTTCGAGAATAAAGTCATAATATTACAAGAATAAAGTCAAATGTTTACGAGAAAAAAAGTCGTAATATTATGACAATATAGTCATAATATTATAAAGTAGTAATTTTATGTTTCTCTTGTAAAGTTTTGACTTTATTCTCGTAATATTACGACTTTTTTCTTGTAAAGTTATGACTTTATTCTCGTAATATTATGACTTTTCTCGTAATATTATGACTTTATTCTGTAAATCTCAGATGTTTTTTCCCTCAATGTGGCCCTAATACTCCGTAGTACATTGTCTCTTTGGCCCTCACTGCATTAGACTTATATACTATATACTTAGACTATAAACTGTGTTACCTTCATCACAATGCTCAAATGTTTTGCGGCTCCCGACAGATTTATTTATTTATTTATTTTGATAGTAAAGGTTGCTGACCCCTGCTTTAGACTCTTGAAGACATATTGCCTCTCATCCTACAGGCTTCTCCAGTTCTGACTGAAGGGAGTCCCAGGCAACTATTGGAAAGTACATGTACAAAAGTGGACAGTGGTACCTCACTAGAAAATGGAACTTTGCACATTAAATGCAATTTAACATAAATCTAACATGACTGTATCATGACTTCAAGCTTGAATATTGCCTCTCCAAGTATGTAAAATAGACATTTGGAAGTTTTGTCCATTGTCCAAACCAAACTAAAGAAAACGTTAACCACGTAAACTGACCTATAAGTTATAGCTTTGAAAAGGCATTTAAAAAAATGTGAAATTCAATAGTAGCGCCCCCATGTGGCCAATTAAGACCATATTTAACGAGGAGTTTATTTCACACATGTATGACGATGTTTCACATCCTTACATCTTCAAGGAAATGTGCAGAAAATAAAAAAAAACAATCTCAACACCCTGTTAATAAATGCAGCACAGGTAGACTGATGAACGCTTCCTCAGGGGGCTCTTTATGAGTGACAGGGGACTTGGGCTCTGGGGTCCAAACACCCCTCACACCCACTTCACGTACGAGCCTGATGTGCTTTGTATGAACGCGTGTGATTTCACAAACATCTGCCTTAATGAGTCTTCCCCCACACTTCTCCCCTCAAACTTGTGATTGACTTGACTATAAAAAGTAGATGCAACTGTAAATCATGAGACGTATTGTAAAATGTACTTCTGTCTTCCCGTGCTCTGTAATGAAGCAGTCATTATGATTATTTTATAGGACTGAAGTTTTTAAAAACTACAAGAATGCATTACTCTGCATAATGAACAGATGTTGTGGCAACAAGCACATACATTATGCATAAAAAATTATTTCAATTTTGATTGTAGACGCTGATTTATTGAGACAAGTCTAGCTTACAACAGTAATGGATTTAGGATGTGCTTTTGTTGTGTTATTTCCATAATTAATAATAGGCAGGCGGCACATTATATATGCTTTGTATTCATAAAGATGAGAGGGCTTGAGTTATAACAGATAAAATACCGCTCGCTGAACTTTAAAACCACACCAGATTAATTATACATAAAACTTAAACTCTTTTTGAGTGAAAAAATAAGAAAAAAAGAAATCCCCTAATGCCGTACTGCTTGTTGTCTGCATTTGATATGTTGAAGAGAAAGAGCACAACTGATAAGATGAAATAAAATGAAGGAAAAAGGGAGGCTAATTACCACGGCGTGATGTAGCGTACGATGACAGGAAATCACCCCTAAAAGAGGAATCCAGGCTGGTTCATGCACTTTATTTTTATACTAGACACATATGGAAATATAGTAAGATTGAATGGGAATAAAGTGAGAGAGCAGATGTATCCCGCTCTGTGATGGTCAATCTCACATCTTGTTGAAGATGGTTAAAGCTTCTCAAATGCTCAGTTGTAAAGATTTAGACACATACTGTCTCTGTGTTAGTTGGAATCATATTTCTGCACAGGCTGGTCTCACACACCGTTTGAAGCTTTACCTACGAAAAGTAATGCACTGTAAATTGTATATATCCCACAAAATCATTTTGTATTTAATCTACGTAATCGTGAACCAGGAAGTATAAAGAGTAAACACATGCCGCGTATGTACTCCCTATTACTTTACTAAAAATATTTTTTGTTTTAGTTTACTATAGTAACCCTGGTAGGGAGGAGATCGGGTGGATGGATGGATGGGTGAAAAATACACCGGACTTTCGCCCAGGAGACCGGTGTTTTTGTGAAACCAGAAGTCATCGTTGATTTATTTGTCATTTAAATTCCGTACTTCCGTAGATATTTTAACCGAAACCACTATCTTTTCCTAAACCTAACTAAGTCCTTTTGTTGCCTAAACCTAACCACGTTGTTTCCTCTGAAGAAGGATCTTTATTATATAAGACTGAACGCGTGTAACGAGCGGAAATTTACACGTGTTGCTGGACATTCGTTGGAAAACACACGAAAAAAGAGATATGAACCGTTGTATGAGGATACGTTGTTCTGCATCAGATGTCACCGAGACAAGTCCATCTGTATTTACGGTAACACTTTATAATATCCGTCATTTCTAAATGGTAAATTGATAGTTAATTCAACTTAGTTAATAGTTATACTTCTGTTAACAAACAATGAAATGAAATATTTTTAATACTATAATTTCTGTTTTTCTATCAGCTGTTTAATACATAATAATTAGATTAGACACGATAACAATTACATTCTGATTACATTAGTAACTTATTTATTAACAGTTTATTGTTGCACACATTACAACATTTTATATACTATATTAAGTATTTGTTAATGATGAACCTTTTTGAAATTGTTTGTAAAACATCTATAAACATTACATAGATAGATGGACCAATTATTAACCTTTGACAAAGTATTAGTTATCTATCTAATCATTTTTTTATAGATGCTTTACAGAGTATTTATTTACCATTTAACAAAGTATTATAATCACTAGTTACAACTTTATAATAGCATCCAAATAATGTTTATAGATGGTTTACTAACCAATTATTAACCATTAACAGAGTGTTACAAATATCCATGTAATGTTTATGTTTAAGTTTTACATACAGTTTCTTAAAGGTTTACAAAGAATTTCTTAATCATTAACAAATGCTTATATACATAGTATTTAAAATGCGAGATGTTTTGCGAGATGGACAAACGCATTGTTGTTGAAAAACCAAAATATAGATTAACACCAGCCTTATCCTTTAAGAGCAATCGCCTGAAAAATATCTTAAAAGAAAGAGCAGATGATTTAGATGGTTAACATGTTTTAAATGCAAAGACGGCGGTTGAATAATTAGAAAGTTGACAATGACGAACGGTGACAACTTATAAAACACATTTTAATTCTTTATTGTTTTATCACACAGAAAGACTTTGAACTGCGTCTGGATGAGACTCAACAAATTAACTTGAACTGAAACTTTGACAAGTGTACTAATTTAAATTTTTCATGACAGTTTTGTCAGACAGTACGGGCTTGCGTTCCACACAAATATACTTTTTTCAGACAATAAATATTTCATTTGACCAAAGCTTTTGTTCTTTTTTTTTAATTTTATTCAACATCTCGCAAATCGACAACTGTAATGCCAAAACGCTGCTCTACTACAAGAGTTTCTCAGTGATTTTCTTTTTCATTAGCAGGTTTGAAAAGCCTCTGAAACAATATTTTGGATCAAGTGATGCTAAAACTCTAAATGCTAAAAAAAAAAAATATGAAACCCATGATTACCCATTCACAATCATAATTAAAACCCTCAAAGCTAACTATTGTATCCATATGGAAGGGGACAACACCAACTGGCTGAATTTTTAATGAAAGTAATATCAGGCTGATAAATTAATACTTGGCTGTATATGGTGATATCTGATGTTTCTGAGCTTTTAATTTGTTTTGCACAAGTGATGAATTCTAATCGCTTGAATAGTAAATCTCTAATCGGGGAAATTAAAATGGCCTGAACTGTGCTGGTTGTTTGAAAACATTTTCTGAATGTCTTCATCTGGCTCCTCGTCCTCGGCGTGCGTCACATGACCTTATGTGACCCCGTTTCTGACTGTTATCTCTGCTGGACGCTCAGATGCAGATGTCTTCCAGACGGAGCACAACCTGGTGGAACAAGTCCAGGGTCTGGTACACGAGGAGGTACATGAAGTGGGACGCCGTTTGGCTCCACACAGTAGAATTAATGATTTGAAGACACATAGTTGGTGAATAATTGATTCCAGCCCCGAGGATGGTTAGGAGCTGAGTAAAAGACTAATAAATCATTTGTGGTGCTGCCAGTTGTCACTTTCAATTATTTCTGGGTTTGTGATAAACTGCTGCACCTGCCAGCTGCCGGTCCCACGATTCCTTGGAGCAGAAAGTGACGACTTTACCCAAACTTTGCTCTGCCATGCCTGACACAAAAAGGGTGAAATGTAGACACTTATCAAAACCGTTTTCACAACAGCACAGTAGGGCATGAGATCAAGTATTTCTGTTATGATTTCCATACTATCAACTTAATGGGAGACGTCCCACCAACGGAGTCTCAAATTAAATGAGACTACAAAGCGTCATCACGCCAACTCGTCCGCCTTCACAGCCTCGTTGTGTATACTGGCGCTCATGCGACCGTGGTGTAGTTCGTTTATAGCCTAATGTAAGCTTTTTCCTTCTGGTGATTGTATTCACACTTCAAAAATCATAAAAGTGGTGTTCATTTGTGGAGATTATTGTCCTGAACAAAACGTGTAAGTATCATAAACGTTTGTTTGCCACGTTTGTCTTTTTGTTTAAGGCACCAGTGTGATTCTAACTGCCGGGTTGGCCTACAAAAATACGTCATCCCTGCACCACTCTGTTGACTGAAATATTGAGAATAAAAAGTGAGAGACTGCTTATGGTGGGCGGGTGGGGAGGATGGGTCCAACAAACAGGACTTTCAACCAGCAGACCCGTGTTTTGTTTTGCAAGTTACGTTTGTGACGTTTTGTTTTCCGTACTTGTTACGTTGTTTCTGTACATATTTTAGTTTGCGTCTTTATTTTAAGCCCAACCGTGACGTTTATCCTAAACTTAAAGGCAGGGTTGACGATGTTCTCCAGTACACACTATTTGTTATATTGGTTGAAATGGTCTTTACACCCCGACAGCGATCCATTACTGATGAGCTCTGAAAAAGGACCGGAAAAGAGCCGTCATCTGTAGCTGCTGTAATCCTGTAAAAACGTCTACCAATCAATGCCTCGCGGTCCGCTTGGAAAGAACCAATCAGATGCCTCCCCGCCTCCCTGCTCGTACTCTACCCTTGGTGTGCACCAGCCTGAACTCAAAGCGCGTCACCTCGTGAGTGGGAGGAAATTCAGCGATTACCCTACAAACAGTGTGTGTGTTTGTGCTACGTTAGCAGCTGGTAGCGCTGCTGGTGGCTCCGGTGTAGCCACACACATACGCTCTGTCAGCGGGGCGTAACTTCAGCGAGTTTCCGACAGACCGTGTGTGTGGCGATGGTGAATGTGGGTTTTGTTGGTGGCGTTCTAGCTGTGAACGTAGGTGTAGCAGACAGTGTGTGTACAGTTTATTTGTTGGTGAATAAATGCTACGAGGCTACATCTCCTCCGCTCATGTGAGCTATAGACGGGAGCCAACTTCCTGTATCTGTAACTCCGGCTCCGCCTCTTAAGGTTTTCCACTTCAAGTGACGAGTTTTAACCGTTTTAACCGATAACGTTAATCGGTTAAAATGCTTAATGTCGGTTTACGGTTAAACGGTTAATTATCAACATCGCTAATCACAATGTATTGATACACATCGTGTGTCTGATTTAGCCGTTTAGTGTTGAGCAAACAGCAGCTGCAATGAAACAGCAGTCAGAAAGTATCTGTAATAAAGATGTGTACAGGATTTTATTAGCCAATGACAGAGTGGGAGGAAATTAAAGTTTATGCAAAAGTAGATGCTGGAAATAAGAAGATATGGCACAATAGTTCCACATTCCTCATCTTATGATGATATCTTTTCCTTTTTCTCTGTCTGTCTGTCTTGATTGATGGACTGACTGACAGATGGATGGAAGCAGATTGATTGATCGAGCTGTTTTAAGAGCCTGCTGTAATGGAAATGTGATAATCTGCTAAATAAATAAATAAATAAAATCAGGTCTGTCACCCCCTCCCACATCTGACAAGTATAAATCTAACTGATTAACACTGTTATACATTCACATTTTACTTCCTGTTTATTTGAATATAACAGATTGCATATTGTAACATTATGGGAATGTGTCTCTAGGTGTAAAGATGTCTTTTTAATTCGGCGCCGCAGCAACACATTGCCATTGTTAACATATGTGAGACTTGTCAGAAATGCCTGTGTTTTGTCACATGTTTAAATGAGCCCTAATGCACAATGTACTACAAGGAAGACCTTGTCAAGTGAATAATTACAGAGTTACGGATCACAAGCTCCTGCAGGCCTCCTCCCGGGAGCGAGGCTTGTCGAGGTAAACTAGGTGTGCTGCACAGTTCATGCTGCTTGAATGAGGAACATTTAAAACCCCTTTTATTCTACTAACAAGTACTATGTTTTTATTCTGAATGTGATTTGATCAATGCTTATCTCTATTAGTCATTCCACATGGGGCTACTGCAATCTGGGAACAATCAGTGATTAGTAATTGTAATCAGTGGTGGGTTTTTTCTCGGTTGCTTTGGAACAAACTTTATATTCAAAATCATTATTTCTCAAAACACTCTCGAAGTGTCAAATGCTCTCCAGCTTAAACAGTAATAGTAGACATATTTATCATTGCTTGCACATTGAAATGTACCTGTTTCAATACTGAAATGCATATAAACTCATTGGTCACTGTATTGTAAATTACGTTTCGAGGGAAACGTATTTTGTCGTGGATTCATTTGTTTTTGACGTATCACAAAAAATACGCTGGAGAAATAAAAGATTATTACGAGAACGCTGTTTGTGTCCCGTATGAAAATGTGATTAGCTTAACAACGTAACAAACGTAGCCATTTAAAGCAAAGTCATGATGTTTTTTTTTTACTTAACTTAATCAAGTTGTTTTGTTGCATTTTTTGTTTTGTTTTGTTTCAATTTACAACGTTAACCACCTGTTTAAATCTGTTTAAAAGTGCTACTGTAATCCGAGAGAAAATGTGTTTCCCTTGAAACGTAATTGAGAATGCAGTTTAGTTGTATGGGAACGTAACTGTTCTGCCAAGTCTACTTTATAATGCCAATAATGTTAAGTTTCTCATTGTCATAGAGGTGTTGATTCAGTTATATTACACGGCTTTGTTGAATACTCCATTCTGATTGGTAATTTGCGGCGTTCTACGGTCTGTTATTTCTTAATAGCAGACTGTTGCTATGTATAACAGATCGTTGCTATGGGCGCAGTTCTGATGTCGGACTCTGACTGACCGTTTTTGTGTCAAATTATTGATTTCTTAAGTAATTAGCCGTATAATAAGCAGGATAATGTACAGCTAGCGGGCTATTGTTGTGAAATAAACCACGCGGAGGGTCTGGGTCACCCCTCCGCTTCCTGCATCACCCTGTCCGGGTTTATTTCACAACAATGACCGGCTCGCTGTACATTATCCCTTACATATTTTTTAACATTGTGCTCATAGTTAGTGAAATTAGAATCATCTGTCAATATAATATAATCCAGAATATAGTATGTGTACATTTTGTTTAGTTGATGCACTTCCTTAGACTTATTGTTGCTAAGTGAGAATTTTAGCGAGGCAAATCTGAGGACACCTTTCTCACTAGAGGTAGACACTTGTTACACCTGCAGGTAATGAACTGATTGGCACTTCTTTGTTGGAGACAGCTTAAAAAGACTGAGCCCTGAAGCTAAATGAGTCACAGCTGATATGTTTTTACATTTCACTGCCCTGTGCTGAACATATGAACTGAAATAATTCAATTTGTAGAGCTCTTTGCCTGGTTTGCAAACTCTTTTTGTGCTTTTTGTAAGTTCACTTTTTTCCCTTTACCTTCATCGTTTAGCTATTGTCAACAAATCCCATAGAAAGACCAAAACCAACAATTAATTGATCCCAACTAATCTCACCATGTGTCCAACCAGAGATATAGCTTATTCCTCTGTGCCATGGTGCTCCAAAATAATAACAATATTATTAATAATAATAATAAAAATTTATTATTATTTAAAATACGCCAGTGAAATATAATTCTGGCCCTTTTTAAGATATTCATCTTAAGGCTTTTACACACCGGGGGCGTTTTTTTTGTGCGATGAATTCACACGTAAATATGTTTTTTTTCAACTGTTGTTTTGGTCATAAGTACTTTCACACTGAATGTGAATATTACGCGCAATTTTTTTGGAACAAGGTTGATTTTTCTGAGCTTTTGCACTGAGAATAAAGGCATCAAATAATCACGTTGTGCGGAATGAACATATTCAAAACGTACACTACAGTGTACAACAGCACGGAGGCTCCGTAGTCCAAACCAAGACAGCAAACTTTATCACTTCTCCCAACCTTGACAAAGACGCTGTTCTGGGTCAATAGGATCCTGGTTGGTCCAACTGCACGAATCTATTTGAACCTTTTACAGCCCGTTCTCATTCCCAGGGCGTCAATTACCAACGCTTTGTCGTGGTCATCAGCGTTAGATACCGATATACAAGGTACCCTTTAGCGTCGGTATGAGACGCACCAGGTTGTCAATTAACTACAATGTAAACCCATCCGCAGCAACAGTAAACGCTCAGGGAAAGTGT
>CAKALU010067896.1:0-22663 GCA_916700995.1 Hozukius guyotensis | reverse complement strand
TGACTGGAAGACACATAATACAGCTCCCTCTCTCCCCCCCCATTAGATGCCAGCTGTACAGCTACTGACTGTGCAGCTCCCTGCAGAAGAGGAGGCACATGTTCATCCATCTGACCCGAGCTACATTCACACCACAAAATGATGCTGAAACACACACACACACACACACACACACACAGAGGAGCTGAACATATACAGTATATCAGCTGGTCATTAGACAACGCTACGCCTGCTCTGGAGCTGCAGGCGTGCATTTCCGGAGAGGAACAGAGTTGAGTAGTAATAGGTTTTGAGAATGGCACACAGATAACACAGTAATATAGTTAGTCCCTTTAAGACTACTGTGATGCCTTGGGAGATAAAAACATCATGGTGCACAATAGGGGTGGGAAAAAAATGTATACATCTATGTATCGCAATTATTTAAAAAGAATATATAAATAGATTTTTTTAATGCCAGAATCAATACATTTGCTTCATTTGAGTCTATGCGGAGGTAGACGGAAGTTACCGCTTATATTGTTGTAGTCCGTGTGACGTGACGCCATATCCGTTCCGTATCTGTCAACCGAAACAACCAGTAGCCGGCTGGCCGCAGCGAGCGGAAACCGGCAGATACATCCGCGTGGATCCGACCTGCACCCTCACATTTTAATCCAGAGTGGTAAACACTACACATACAGTAAAGTATGGAAACACTTTGGGTTTCACACATAGCCAGGAAAAGCAGAGCTAGACATCACGGCTAACGCTGCATGCTACCTCTGTCATGGACAGGAAACGTTATCGTATTGGGGTAACGTGCGGTCAAGCCGGCCGTCACTCTCATCTTTGTGGTCAAATCGGCCGACACTATGACTGTAGAGTACCCATATACTGACATTTATGTTGAATGCATTCAAACAAATGATTCAACTTTTCCCCCATGGTTTAGTGTTAAAAAAGTTAACAAAAATCTCAATGTTATAAAATGTTAACAGACTTAGTTTACACATGCCCTTGACTTCCGGCTAGGGATGTCACGAGAACCGATACTTCGGTACCAAGTCGATGCCAAAATTCAAAAAAAGTGACGGTACTCTTTTTCTACAGTACCGACGGTACCGTACGATGCCTGTAATGGTCGTTGGTAGG
Source organism: Hozukius guyotensis (assembly GCA_916700995.1). NCBI lineage: Eukaryota > Metazoa > Chordata > Actinopteri > Perciformes > Sebastidae > Hozukius > Hozukius guyotensis. The sequence goes on along the minus strand of CAKALU010067896.1, from coordinate 21,529 downwards.
GATGTGACAGTGAGGAAAATTTTCCCACCGGTTAATAAACTTGTGACAACACCGGTGTTACCAGTTACACCGGACATTTTACAAGAAAAGATGACGGTCAACATGAGCAGAGAGCTGGCTCTGATCTTTACTGTCGGGTGGCGGTGTGTCTGGACTCTCCGGTAGCGCTTTTGCTGTGGGGCTCCGCTGCGGGGGTCTACCTGGTGCCGCTGCTCCGTGCACACCGGCTGTGACGGCTCCATTCGCGTTGCGGCGATAACCTCATTAACGTTATGGCCTTATAGCATTGAGATTAAACGTTAAATATTGCCAAATAGGTGCGTTTACTTTTCACTTCAACAACAAATCCTCTGCCTTCTGCTCCTACTACTCTGAGCTGACGGAGCAGATGCATTCACGGTCAGTATGTAGTGTCCGTCGTCTGACTATCGATTGATAACATGCCGCTGATATGCCAAAATGAACAAAATGGGTGAATTATTTTTATTCATTACTTAAAGGCTACATGCCTCTGTTTTTTATGTTCAAATGTTTTTAATAAAAGAGTGCGTGTTGAATTACATGGGATTTATTGTTGTTGTTGTTCTGTTTTTTTACCGTGGTATCGAATTGGTATCGAGAATTGTAGAAATTCACTGGTATTGGTATCGACTACTAGATTTCTGGTATCGTGACATCCCTAGAAGTGTATGATTCAACTTTTCCAATGGTCTAGTGTTAAAAAGATAACCAAAATCTCATAAATCGTAATATCGAATCGCAATACATATCGAATCGGCACCCAAGTATCGTGAGAGTATCGAATCTGGAGATAGGTGTATGGTCCCAGCCCTAGTGCACAATTATTATGATTATGATTTTTTCAGTCTCTATTGGAAAGAGCTTTCTTTCACCAAGGCCAAAACTGGCATTACTTCATGCCAAGACATGCACACATATTTTGCCAGTCTGGTTAGAGAAAATCCACCTTTCAAAATAAAATCATGTAGGGATAAAACACATTTATATCAAGCCAAACTGTAACCACCTGTCCAGGTATAATAGGGGTGAAAAACACACCAGTATGTCTTTGTTACCAATGTAGACTCAGTACTGAGAGCAACTATGAGTCACTGCGGGAATGTTATAAAATGTTATCAGACTGTTAGGTTACACATGCCCTCCACTTCCGGTCACTACCTGCCTTTTTCTTTAATATTATAATTTAATATTTAATAATGTTAGCTAACTGAGACACTCAATAATTAACTAATGTCATAACTAAACTTTAAATACCTATTAAAGCATTACCTGTGTGACTCATGTAGAAGGAGGTCATGTTATTACTAAATGCCACATACTGTTATAACAAAGTAATAACTGTTTTTGGCCCGTTGTGAAGTAACGGTCACTAACGGTCACTGGGGGGCCGTTAGTAGAGTGTCCTGCCTGGACTCACCGTGTCTGAGTGCAGGTCCTGCTGTTGACACAGCCGGTACAGGAACGAGGTCTGCTCTTTGAGGAGGGTCTGCCGCGTCGTGAGGAACACGGTGCCACCGACGTTCAGCCGGACCCACTTCCCGTTGTTCCCCCCGGTGGGGTTGAGCACCGAGCCGTTACCGACGCTCTGCACCGCCGCCGTCCCGCCGCCCAGTTCGGTCGTCGTGCTGCTGCTGCTGGCGGTGGTACCGGAGGACGTCGCGCTGTCTCCCGCCTCGCTGTCTTTGTTGTTGTTGTTATTGTTGTTGTTGTTGTTGTTGCCGCCGTGGTGCGTCGACAGCGACGCGACGTCCTCCGGTTCCCGCTGCTCGTCCGCCGTCGTTGCCATTTGGAGAAACAGCCGCTGGACGAGGTGAAGACGAGCGAGGAGCGTCCGGTCCGTCCGTGTCCGCTGTTACTGTCTCTCTCTCCCGTTAACCAGCCGAGCAGGCTCCGCCCACAACCCGCACTCAAGCTACCGGACATAGTGAGACATAGTACATCCGGGAAATACTTTCAAAATAAAAGCTGTACCCGGCCAACTAAGTATGGAAAGTATGCATAGCCTGAAGTTATAAAATCTAGGGTAAGTAAACTGGGAAAAAAAGGTTCGGAAACTTGTGTTTGGTGGATTATTTCTCTGTTGTTACAATGCTAATTGGCATTGTATTTTACATGGTTGGAAAGCCTGTTTATTTACCTTCACAATGATGTCCAACTTGTAAGGATCATGCATTTGTGGGATGAGCAGCGCAGCTGATTATGTGGGTAGTGCCCAAGAAAAATTTGCCAAAATGCTCTGCCAATGGTAAACAGTGTATTTTCCTTTTGGAATTGACTCAGTCATTGCAGGCTTCCTGGTAGCCTTATGAGAATACACTGCATTTTGGCAAAATTTTCTTGGGCGCTACCCACATAATCAGGTGTGCTGCTCATCCCACAAATGCATGATCCTTACAAGTTGGACATCATTGTAAAGGTAAATAAACAGGCTTTCCAGCGATGTAAAATACAATGCCAATTAGCATTGTAACAACAGAGAAATAATCCACCAAACACAGGTTTCCGAACTTTTTTTCCCCAGTTTATATTATACATTTACGCAGGCTGTGCCTTAGTTATGTGGCATGTTTGTGCAGCAAACTTACCTCTCATAGAGTTAAAGGTCCAGTGTGTAGGATTTAGTGGCATTTAGCGGCGAGGTTGCAGATTGCAACCAACTGAAAACCCCTCCACCCCTCTCTTTCAAAGCATGTACTGTGGCCTTCAGGTAAGGTAAAAACTAGGGGTGTTGAAGTTAATAATGCGTTAATGCAAAATCAAAATCAAGTATTAACGCTCGATCGATCGTTCGGCGGTTGTAGCATGCTCAGGTTAAATAACGCTCCAAACATGTGCTAAATTTTGGTGAGGAAAAACTGTCTTGGCTATTTCCAAAGGGGTCCCTTGACCTCTGACCTCCAGATATGTGAATGTAAATGGGTTCTATGGGTACCCACAAGTCTCCCCTTTACAGACATGCCCACTTTATGATAATCACATGCAGTTTGGGGCAAGTCATAGTCAAGTCAGCACACTGACACACTGACAGCTGCTGTTGCCTGTTGGGCTGCAGTTTGCCATGTTATGATTTGAGCATATTTTTTTATGCTAAATGCAGTACCTGTGAGGGTTTCTGGACAATATTTCTCATAATTTTGTGTTGTTAATTGATTTCCAATAATAATATATATATATATACATTTGCTTAAAGCAGCATATTTGCGCACTCCCATGTTGATAAGATTATTAAATACTTGAAAAATCTCCCTTTAAGGTACATTTTGAACAGATAAAAAGCATGTGATTAATTTGCGATTAACTATGGACAATCATGCGATTAATCGCAATGAAATATTTTAATCGATTGACAGCCCTAGTAAAAACGCAAAAGGCTCTGTTTAGAGCCACTGTTTGTCCGTTCTGGGCATCTAGAAAAATGGCTGAGCAACATGGCGGACTCCGTGAAGAGGACCTGCTCCCTATGTAGATATGAATCATTCATATCATTCTATTCTAACAAAATAACAACCATTCTTATTTTCAGGTGATTATGCAATAAAGAAAAGTAATATAGTAGTACTATAAATAGTTCTGCATATTATATTCCATTTTTGCAAATAGATCCCTCTAAATCCTACACACTTGTCCTAAAAAAATATATTACAGTTTTAGAAAATTATTAAATCATGCTTCTTGCTTGATATATCCTTTGCACAAATGCTGTCACGAATAACTTATTTCTGTTTGCAGGGATTTATGATGGTTTACTATTAATGGTTTAAATGTATAGCAGGCTGATGAGCATGCAGTGTATTCCTACAAAGTAAAATATATAAGCTATTTCTGAAGGAATGGGTCATAAGGAACCTGAAGGAACCTGTCATACAATACCATGTTGTATAACTATTAAATATCGGATTTATGAGTTAAGTCTTAATGAAATTGGCTGAGCTTTTTAGCAGCTCTTTTGATAAATTCATTTAAACGTTTTATTTTGAAAGTTGCCCAATTTTGGGTTTTGGTCTAGCTCTTTCTGACAAACTTGACAAAGACAGAAAATACTGGGTTTTGTAGTTTTTGTAAAACAATTCTGAATACTAAATGAAAGAGAAAACGCACCACCGTTTACAATATATGAAGACTTTATTATCATTAATATTTAGTTAGATTTTTTTGTTACACATTGTATAAACCTGAGGAAACATTGCATAGAACAAAACAACAAAATAAAACAAAATAAATTAGTATTTATTTCAAAAATGAAAAACTTAATAGCATTTCCCTGATGACTAAAATCCCAAACTTTGTGAGACAAACTGTGAAAACACTGCTGATAAATCCTCAATGAGAGCAGTAGTGATTCCAAAAGGATCATCTCACTGTGGCTAATCATATCAGGATGATGTAATACCGGATTAATAAATAGTTTAATAGCAAACAATCAAGCCGGTGTCCTTCTACCCCAGGACGGCATTAATCAGCTTTATAATAAATGACTGTAACACTAAATTCAGATGGATAATTGACATTTGGAAATGAAGTCATTCAGATTGCCCCATGTCATCTTTTAATGACTAATATTTACTTGTGATAATGCACACTGTCTGAAAATTGAACCTGTGCTTATATTTCAATTATATTTTTGACCGCATTAGTGGGACATGTATGTCATATTTTACAAAGCTTTTACATTTTGCCCAGTAATCACAGGTACACCAGGAGTGTTGTGACATATTCCTGATTTGAACAGGAAAGCATGGCTACGTTCCAAATCACATACTTTTTCTATTTACTTTTAGTACATACTGCAGCTGCCCTTAAAAAGCACATACTACTTCTTCATAACATTGCCTCTTGAACTTTGACCCTCTTGCTCATACACCGATCAGCCATAACATTATGACCACTGACAGGTGAAGTGAATAACATCTCGTTACAATGGCACCTGGCAGTGGGGGGGATAAATTAGGCAGCAAGTGAACATTTTGTTGATGTGTTGGAAGCAGAAAAAATGGGCCAGCGTAAGGATGTGAGCGACTTTGACAAGGGCCAAATTGTGATGGATGGATGACTGGGTCAGAGCATCTCCAGAACTGCAGCGCTTGTGGGATGTTCCTGGTCTGCAGTGGTCAGGACCTACCAAAAGTGGTCCAAGGAAGGATAACCAGTGAACCGGCGACAGGGTCAGACCCGAGGCTCATTGATGCACGTGAGGAGCGAAGGCTGGCCCGTGTTGTCTGATCCAATAGAAGAGCTACTGGAGCTCAAATTGCTGAAAAAGTTAATACTGGTTCCGATAGAAAGGTGTCAGAACACACAGTGCATCGCAGTTTGTTGCGTATGGGGCTGCGTAGCCGCAGACCGGTCAGGGTGCCCGTGCTGACCCGTGTCCACCGCCAAAAGCGCCTACAATGGGCACGTGAGCATCAGAACTGGACCACGGAGCAATGGAAGAAGGTGGCCTGGTCTGATGAATCACGTTTTCTTTTACATCATGTGGACGGCAAAGAGTTCGAGGTGTTGACTCGGCCTCCAAATTCTCCAGATCTCAATCCAATCGAGCATCTGTGGGATGTGCTGGACAAACAAGTCCGATCCACGGAGGCCCCACCTCGCAACTTACAGGACTTAAAGGATCTGCTACTGACGGCTTGGTGCCAGATACCACAGCATACTTTCAGAGGTCTAGTGGAGTCCATGCCTCAACGGGTCAGGGCTATTTTGGCTGCAAAAGGGGGACCTACTCAATATTAGGCAGGTGGTCGTAATGTTATGGCTGATCGGTGTATATCTGCTGAGCAGAGGATTGTGGGTCAGAATAGCCAGATAAGCATGCTGGCTTGCATACTGCAAAATATGACCGGATGTAGTAAGACATCCTGGTATTTTTAGCATACTGCATTTGACATACTATGTATTGGGACATATTAAATCTTCTTCTGGCATACTAAATAGTATGGTAGTATGGGTATTGGAATGCACAGCATGACCTGTTCGCACCTTGACAGGTGGTATCTTCTGTCTCTGTGCTCTCAGGGCCGATGCAGTGTGGGCCTCATAGTGACAAAGGGAAAGCTGTAGGTGTGTGGGAGACCCCGATGAGTCGTGAGGTTGAACGATCGCCATGAGAACGGACGCAGGCCCCCCTGCGTCGTGGGGCCGTTTATTGCCTCTGCAACCAGCTGGACAGCCATCTGGTAGTCTGTCACCTGTACCATGAGATAGATATGGGTATAGGGAGTAACAGGAAGAAAGTGAGGTCATTTAATAATATGGTTCAAATATCAAATAGACATCCATGAAGACATTTCTGTTGCCATTAATGGAGTTTAGTCATTCAAAACCTTATACTTATTAACTATGAATGTTTGGGTTCAACCAATGTGGGTTCCGTGACATTTTAAAACTGCTGATCACATTAAATTTGACCTTTTTAAAGCCAGAAATGAAAAGGATTCACTGTTTTTCCTCTGTTTTTTTTTCTTCAGAGTGGAAAAGCCTCTGAAGAAAGCTCCTGACTAACAACGTTGTTTCCATGTTAGCAGCTCTTTCAGGCAGGGTAACCCAGTGTACATGTCCTAAATTCTGGCATCTTTGATTGAAAAATGTACTTTTTACATTACTTTGAACATTATACCAGCTAAACATCAGCATGTGAGCGTTGTCATTGTGAGCATGTAACTGAATGATTAAATGACTAGGTCTAAACAAAACAGGCAAAGAAAAGAAAATATCATTGCAGGTTTTAACAAACATTTTTGGAAGTTGGGAACATAAAGGACCAGTGTGACAGTGATGAAAATAACCAATATCGCATAATAGGCTATATTATTCCAACACAAAAACACATAAATGCACCTATAAACAATTGCAGGGCTGCAACTAACTATTATTTTCATTGTCAATTAATCTGTTGATTATTTTCTTGATTAATCGATTAGTTGTTTGGTCTATAAAATGGTGAAAAATGTCAATCAGTGTTTCCCAAAGCCCACAATGACATCCTCAAAATGTCTTGTTTTGTCCACAACTCAAAGATATTCAGTTTCCTGTCATAGAGGAGTAAAGAAACCAGACAATATTCACATTTAAGAAGCTGGAATCAGAGAATCTTGACCTTTTTTTTCTCTTAAAAAATTACTCAAACCGATTAATCGATTATCAAAATAGTTGGCGAATAATTTAATAGTTGACAACTAATCAATTAGCTCTAAACAATTCTGTATAATACTTTGTATAGCACTTTACATAGTACATATCTCAAACTTGATTCTGGCACTCAAGTGCCGATGACCTCTGACCTTGGTGTCATAGCAACCTCCTGGACGTGGTCTCCTTGGTCTCAGGTCGTTACGGCAACAGATGGTTTTACACGGATGGCCCTTGGAGTACGGGTCTCTCTTGTAGTCTGAAACAGGACGAGTCAGACTTTTGTCATGCTGTCTACAGTCTGAAAATATCTTGAATTATTTGTGTGCGTTTTCTGCTACATCTCCAAAGTCCTTTGAGTTCAGCAAAGGATATAAAATATGTTCCACCTACTGTTGTATCTCATGATGTGTTTGAGGGAACTCAGGTCAGACACCTTGGCTTGGTCCCTGCGGAGGATTTTGGCTCGGGGACAGAGGTCGTAAGAGAAGTCCTCTCCGTATCTCTTCCACATCACGCCGTACCCACTCAGGTTGTAGATTTCAACATGGAACGGTATGTTGTAGGATGGCCAGTAACCTGCCAAATGTAGCACAATAAAGGAGGCTGTCCAGACACATTATCCTGGATAAAACCTATATAGATGGATGTTTGTTTCTTACCTCTGCGTAAAGCTTGAGTCTGATCAGAGTGCATCACCTTCCCGGGAATCTGCTCCACCACAGTCAGAGCTCCATCCCTGATACTGTGACCCAGAGAAACCCTGCTCAGGTCCACCACCATGTACTGGCTGTTATATGTACCTAAAACACAGAGGGGACATGCTCTGTCTCCTGCCTCACAGACACAGAGAATCCACGTGGGGTTTGAAGGTCAGTAAAGCATGCTGTTGGTTTTCTAGGGCAGGCAGTGAGTGCATTAAAATCAACTTCGAGAGACTTAAGCTTGCTGTAAATTGGTAAACCATCTCAGTGAACAATTTGTTGTCTTTATTATTAGTCACAGGGACAACATGATTGTGTGGTACTACAGTTGCGAGCGGGGATCATCTTCAAAACTGTCCTTGCCCACTTGCAAGGATACTCTGACAGCTGAGAAGTGAAGGGAAGTTTCTGAAAAGGAGCTGAATCTGGCTACCAAACAGGAATGTTTAACACAATGATCTTTAAAATATCCGATGTCAACGCATCCTTGAACGCACCATTAGGTAAATTTAGACTGTCTGTTTCTGCAAGTCCATGAATACTGTATTGATATAAACTCCTGACTTTCTAGAAGGAAGGAAATTAATCTAAAAACTTAATATAACCTTTGGAAAGTGTGCAAGTGTGCACATAAAACATACATGTTTTGGGCCAAAACATGCAAAACCACCACAACAGTATGGTGACTTTAACTAATAACAGACCAATATTGGTAAGTCACATCATTATCTAGTTGCATGGCTTCTAGTATATGACTGGCAAAGGAAAAACAACATGCACAGTCTTGCATGTGCCTGAGGGATCTGATTCTAGAAAACAAACTTCTGGCTCTGGAGTTACTGACTTGCACAGACAATAAACCCCTAACCTAACCCTATCTAAATGAAATGGCAAAGGCAAAGGCTCTGGTGTTCAGCTTGGCAGGACGGAGAGCAAGAAGCTGATGGGTGACGAGAGGACTGTAAGTCTCAAGAACACTCTGTCCTGTTCTCCTCTGCCCTCCCATAGCAACATGACGTGAAAGATCAAAGCAGCTGCCCAATTAACACAAGTGGTGTGTAATGAGAAGGATGGTCTGTTTGAGAGCCGGTTAAATCTCTGTGGAAATGTGTCCTGTGGATTTTTACATAGCCAGGGTTTTAGACTAAAGTAATCATTCATTCCTTTCTGCAAGTCTCATTTTCCTCGTGTCTGTTCTTATTTCTCTGTCCTGCCCCGTCGTTCTATCACTCAAATACTTTACTTTTCTAATAACTTTGGTGACAGGACAAAGTGTCTGTTCATCTGTTTAACATCTGTTCTATGAATTGGCACACAATTTGGCACAGACCAGTGGGCAACCTCCAGGTCTGAGAAGTGAAGCCAATGCTGAAGTGCCTTAAATTTGCATTATTTCTAATAGCCGGCAGGGGGCGACTCCTATGGTTGCAAAAAGAAGTCTGATTGTATAGAAGTCTATGAGAAAATGAGCCTACTTCTCACTTGATTTATTACCTCAGTAAACATTGTAAACATGAGTTTATGGTCTCAATCGCTAGTTTCAAGTCTTCTTAAATACAGCATGATGTTCATTTAGTAAATTATGGTCCCATCTAGAGTCAAATAGACCATAAAGCAGGGTATGCCTTAGGGCGTGGCTACCTTATGATTGACAGGTCGCTACCACGGCGTTGTCCGGTCTGGGAGTTGTCCGTGTTTTCGTGTTACAACTTTAACCCTTTCACAGTGTGTTTTCAGTTCATGAAAGTTAATTGTAAGATTTTGTTGCCTACAAATGTCTTATTCAGCGTTTGGTTGTACTTAGCTCCACCCTCTTGTGTCACTTCTGGTTGCAAAAAAAGAAGATGGCGATGGCAAAAACCAAGATGGTAGACGGCTAAAATGCCAAACTTGAGGCTTCGAAACGGCAGTCCACAAACCAATGGGTGACGTCGCGGTGACTACGTCTACTTCTTATATAATGCACAGTCTATTGTACAGACATTCATGGTTCTCAGAGGATGAATCCTACTGACTTCGGTGATCCCCAGACTTTTCCTCTAGCGTACCATGAGGTTGGTTTCAAGGTTGGACGGATTGTCATGACATTTGGTACAGACATTCATGTCCCCCTCAGGATGAATTGTAATTGATCCCCTGACCTTTTCTCTATTGGATATATATCAATTGTGTATTTAAATTACACATGTTTATAGTCTGTACGCAACTTCTATGCATTGATACCTGGTAAGCCACTGTCAGCTGGCATTCAGTAGTCATGGTCAATCTGTAGTTTGTCAGCCATTTCTTTGGTTTTGAGATTGCGTGATCATGTCAACATTATAATATATGAGGCAGGCAGGAGTTCTAGTTTGTTTGATCAAAGGGTGTGCTCATGCAAACATGCAAAAGGTTTGCATGCAAAGGTTTAGAGCAGATTCTTTTCAATTGAAGAAACAAAGTCCTTATTTATGTATTTGAAAAGTGTTCAACAACTGATCTTTTCCCACTTTGGTTTTGAATCAACCCCCCTTGACTCACAACAACTAGGATTTCACCTGAGTTGTATTTGGAGAAGATGTGCGCCCACTCCTTTCCGCTGTGCGCCAGGCTGTTGGCCAGGCGGACTCTCTGCCAGGCCAGCAGGCTGTGAGGGCCGAGCTGGGTTAACAGAGAGACGTTGAAGACGCCGATGGAGGTCTGAGTCATCAGCAGGCCGCTCCCAAGCAGGTAGAAGTCGTCCAGAGACATCAGGAAGCCTTGAGGAGGAGGAGGAGGAGGAGGAAGTGGTGGTCATATATAGAGGCCAAGAGTAGAGGGAGTGAAAGGAGTAGGATGTTTTAGGACAAATATTAGAGAGGGAATATTTGAGATCATTTCTTATCCTCACCTACAAATTACAGCATGCATTGTTTTTTTAAACAAAGTTTAAAGGTGCAGTGTGTAGGATCTGGCAGCATCTAGTGGTGAGGTTGCAGATTGCAACCAACTTATACATCATGTGCCAAGCGTGTAGGAGAACTACGGTGGCCGACGCAAAAAGCCCTATCTAGAGCCAGTGTTTGTCCGGCCTGGGCTACTGTAGAAACATGGCGGCCGACTCCATGAAGAGGACCCGTTCCCTATGTAGATATAAACGGCTCAATCTAAAGTAATGAAAACACAACAATTCTTATTTTCAGGTGATTATACATTAAAGAAAACACTTATTACTATTATATTCCATTTCTGCCAATAGATCCCCAAAATGCTACACACTGTGCCTTTCAAAAAGAGTTTTAGCCTGGCTCGCTGTTTACCGCTAACCAGCAGCTAGCTGTAGCTGTATATTTACTTCACTATTACTACATACAGAAAGAAGAAATACTTCTTTAATATTCCTGCTACTACCATTATATTACCACTACTACTTCTATTACTATTAATGCTGCTGCTGCTGCTACTATTAATAATGAATATACAATACTGCTGCTGTTATCAATAATGTAAATCATAGGCAGAGGAATATTTCCACCACACACTGCGGTAGATGTTTCCCCCGTCACTGACTAAGCTGTGTGCTTAGCAGAAGAATTACTTTCTGTAGAGAATGCACATTGAGGATTTGGGTTAAGTCCTTGATGTCAGTGTTTATGTTTTCCAAGATGAAAATGAAACCGTGTGGATTAAGGACAAGCCGTTCACCTCAACTCAGGGCTTTTGCAGGAAAGCTGTGCTTTGCTGTACTGTAGGTTGACAAACTCTACTGTTCAAAATTCAGGTCATGCAAACACTGTTTCATCTGCAAGCTTTAAATCTCACTTTTGCCAACTTTACACATGCCATGTCTTATGATCTATTAGGAGAAAGTGTAAATACAGTCTGTGCAGCTCATGTGTGATATCACACTTTGTGCAAGTGTGTGTGTGTGTGTGTGTACCAGGGTAGCTGCTGAACGACATCTTTCCAGTGGTGACGTGTGTGTCAGACACCCTGAAGTCCCAGTGTTTATAGATACGCATGGTGGCTGCATACGTATACCAGCTGGAGTGGCCGAACAGCAGGTTCTCAAAGCCTGGCAGCACCTTGGACACAGAGGAGGGAGAGAACGGGAATGGCATGTCGTGTCTGATGTTGGCAGTAATAAAACGATGGACTGGTTCGGGCATGTATATGCTATTTCACTGAATCACTCTTAAATTTTAATTATTGTAATTTGGTAAGCCCTGAATTTAACATCTAGCGCCCTCATCATGTCAACATTTTTGATTCATCCAATACTTTTTTTATGATCAAATACCTGCAGAACTAATGACATTCCCATCAGCTGTACTTTGTGTTTGGTGCTAATTAGAAAATATTAGCATAATAGCATCATTAAAGGGATAGTTCGGGTGTTTTGAAGTGGGGTTGTATGAGGTAGTTATCCATAGTCAGTGTATTGCCTAAAGTAGATGACAGTCAGCACGCCCCCAGTTTGGAGAAGCAGACAGGAGTTACATCACGGAAGCAAAGCAATGTACTGCTGTGGACGGGGCCGGCAGCAAAACGTATTTTATCCACCTAAAAGAAAGGCTCACCTAAAAAAAAAAAAATCAATATCAGTTTAAGTGCATATTATATATAGAATATTTTCACTGGTTTACCTTGCCATGAGACAGCTATACAGTCTATGTTTCCAACGGGGAACTGAAGCCGTTATCTGTGCTCTCACCAAAGCAACCAGACTCCATTGGAAACATTTTTAATTTTTACCTCGCAGAACGCGGGAGTTGCTGGTCTACCGCTGCCTCGATCGGTTAGTTTGTTTGTGTTATTGTTTGACTTTGGTTAGTTCTGATTCACCAAAGTCACCCGATGATGCAAGCTTTGTGTTCTGCAAAGTAAAATTACAGTTTTTTTGAATGGAGTCTGGTGGCTTTGTGCAAGAGCATAGATGGATACAACGATTTCAGTTCTCCCTCGGAAAGGTCTGTCTCACGGCAAGGTAAACCGGCGAAAATATTCTAAATATAGCGTACACTTAAACTGATATTGACTTTTTTAGGTCAGCCTTTCTTTTAGGTGGCTAAAATACGTTTTGCTGCCGGCCCCGTCCACAGCAGTACATCGCTTTGCTTCCGTGTGGTAACTCCTGTCTGCTTCTCCAAACTGGGGGCGTGCCGACTGTAATCTAGGTAATACACTGACTATGGATAAGTACCTCATACAACCCCACTTCAAAACACCCAGACTATCCCTTTAAGGTTCCAATAATCAAATGAGATAAGAAGAAATAAAATCTCATTAATTAAAACCTAATGTGGATTTTTGATTACACTGCCTCACTCAGTGTCCTCATTCCATTTGCACTTTGTTGTTTTGCCTAAAAGAGTGGAGGTGGAAGAGAAAATATCCTCCTCCCAATGGCCTTTTGCATTCATTGACGCACTTCAGAAGAGGAAAACCCACAATAAAACTAATTAGGCATTGAAGCTTCCCAAGTGCTCCCTCACAGCTTGAGCCAAATGAGCTTGGCCTGACCTTGATGAGAGCGGTGCAGTGGCCCATTCCTGGCATCCTGAAAGCGCCGGTCCCTGCGGAGGAGTTGGAGCGAGGCGTCAGAGCTGGGACGAGGTCCAGGAGGTCGCCAACGCCATTCAGAAACTGGAGGGCGAACGCTGACAGAGGCTGGGAGGGGGATGGTGGAAGTGGCTGAGATGAATGACATGATACTGTGGACAACTCTCTCACTGTTTCTCCAACACACACACACATTCACACACCTCCCTGTGTTTGCTTTTGGCCCACTGCGCAGCTCCGGCGTGGAGTCCGTCCAACTGGGCCAGGATCAGTCCCAGGTGCTTCCACAAGGGGTAGCTGCGTCTCCTCAGTTTCACCTGCTCTCTGGCCCACTGGTCCTGCTTGCTGCGGATCATTCAGACAGCTGAGAGACACTTTGGGCTGTTTTCTGTTACTAATAAGTGCATTTGGCTGCTTCTCAAATCTGCTGCCTGATTTTGCTGTGCGTCTAAATTCAGAAATACAACATACACTGCATGCATAAATGGCATTTTTGCATTTAGAATAGACTAGTGTTTGACAAATATGAGACAATACTGGTGAAGCTGGCAATAATTCATCAATCAATATCTTCAAATAAAATAAGAATACAAATATGAGTAGAAATATTTCAACCAATGAACCTATTTATTCAGGTGAAAAAGCTTCTGAAAAAACATTAGACATGATAGCACTCCATGAAAACTTTATTTATTATTATCATTATTAGTAATGATTTTATTTATTTATTTATTTCAGTTATTATTATTTTTTAATTATGCACATTTTTTGTTAATAATTTCCAATGCATATGTTCAATACCAATAAAATTTGATCACAAAAAAAAGAAAACTCAGAATAATGAAATGATGATAATGAGGAACCTCTGGTATATTAAGAGTAGACAAGATAAAGCCAATTTATGCCAGCAAAGCCATCTGACCAATTTATGCCAATATGCCTATAATGTTTAATCTTAGCCTACAGGCCATGAACGTGAACAGATAGTGAGACTGTACCTTAAAAACCTTTTCAGGGGATTCAAAACCTTCTCATCCTTTAGGAATTGAGGGTACATGTTGAAGTAATGATTGAACATCTGTCTGCGGAGAAAGAATAAGAACAGCTGGAAATAAACCATTTCTATGACACTAAGTTAACACAGTTACAGTTACAGTTATCACTGTCAAAATTGTAATCGGAAATGTAATCCAATTAATCAAACTAACTCAGTGATCAACTCGGCTTTATATGTACAGTAAAAATTGGACGTTAACATTTTATGAAGAGCAGCTGCCATATTTTTAAAGAGGACCTATTATACTTTTCTGCTTTTTCTCTTTCCTTTACTGTTATATAGTTTTTTGTGCATGTAAAAGGTCTGCAGAGTTACAAAGCCCAAAGTCCACGCCAAGGGCAGTTACTCTCCCCCACAGAAACACTGCTCCTGAACTGCCTGAAACGCCTTGACTGAAGTCCCGTTTTTTTCTGCTGTAACGTGGTGATGTCACCAAGTAACACATTTGCGTAATATCTGCCTAGTGGCTAGTTTGGCACCCAAACAAAGCTAGTTAGAGCGAAGCTGGAGCGGAGTCCAAAGAGTTTGGTTCAGTTGACCAATCACAACAGAGTGGGCTAGCTGGGAAGGGGGGTAACATGTAAAACATGTTCTAAAAAGAAATCCAAATACAAGTATGAACCTGAAAATAAGCATAATAGATCCTCTTTAAAGGCCTTCTCAGTGTTTTGATTATCTTCTATTATTTTTTTTTGCATTTAGAATTTGTTAACACTGATACAAGTCTTTTACAACACAATGCCATACAATAGGCCTTTTCAATAGCGGGCAATTCCACCTGTCATAGTAGGGAAAACTCAGGTGTTACTAATAGCATTAACAATGAATCTGTTCTATTAAAGTGTGACAGTGAGCCAAAGCTCAATGTAACAAAACACCTTCAGGGTAAACTTTAGCAAAAAATGTTGTAAATTGTAATAATTTGTAGAATTCTATTTGTTATTTTCTTCCAGCTAACTGATGTAAAATGAATATATAAAATTATTTTTTTTCACACATATTCAAAGTCAGAGACACCCTGGCCACAGGCATACAGTTTATGGATACTGATAACTAAATTGATGCTGATTGGCCCTGACAGAGACTCCGTCATTCATGGGGGATGATTTATCTATACCTTGTTAAAGACAAAGTATGTGCTATTTTCTGTTTCTGATTCAATATCTTGAACACAGACTTGAGTTGATGATGCGTTCAGGTGACTTGGTGACTGACCCTGTGGGCTCAAAGAGTTTTGGTTTGCGAATTTCATTCAAATTAGTTTCATTTGCAGTTCACTTCAAGACCTGTGAGACTCACCCAGCAGTGAGATAACCCTCCAGGTACCCAGCCAAGAAGAAGGTGGTCTTGTCTTCCTGTGTGATCCCTCCATGACCTGCTAGGATCTCCAAGACGCCCCATCCAGAGAGGAGCAGGGTGTCATTGAAGTAACCGTAGGCTCCCCCCTCTGTCTCCATCACCCCCTCCTTCAGGACCACACTTTTCTGGGCAGCATCCCAGTACACGGTGGCCTCTTGGAGCTCTACCATTGTAGGAGGATGGACGGGGTCACAGGGTTGAGGTTGGATAACACACATTATGTAAGATAATGTCATGACACCAGTAGAATGAACTACAAGGAAAAAACAGCTCATAAATAACAAATACACTTTCTTATTTGTTGCTTGATTGGTTTCTGTGGAATAAATATGTATCTTTATAGACTAGGGGTTCACATTAATTAGTATAGTTACTTGAACATACAGATAGAAGATCATTTATTTGAAACTACTACTACTACTGATTTCTTGTAGCTTGCACATACATGGAAGCATACAAGGTTTTCTCCTAGTAAACATAAAATGTATGAAACAAAATAAAAAATAAAAATAAATGGTGTGGTAATATATGCCAAATAGAGTAGAGCAGAATAGAACAGAGACATTTGCATTATATAACACCTAACATAAGTGCTACCATGATCTGTTTGTCATTTGCAATTCCATATCAACAAACAGCTTTTCTTTATATATTGTATTATTATATATATTATATATATTATAACAGACACACCACGGCAACGTTACTCACGGTAAGTTTGCACTGATGCAGCCAAAGTGCTCAGCAGGACGCACAGTTTGATGCTTTGCTTCTTCTGCATGTCAGCTGGAACCTAATAAATGTTATTATGGTCAGTTCTAGTGAAAGCGACGGTGATGATGAAGCGTAATTTCTCAAGAGTCCATGAAGCGTTGTATTTCGGTTGCCGGTACTTTTAATTGCGTGCAACATTTATTCGTCACCATGATCATTCTCAGCATCAACTTCCCTTTCGCCGAGCAAAACAGTTCACCCCAGATGGGACTCGAACCCACAATCCCTGGCTTAGGAGGCCAGTGCCTTATCCATTAGGCCACTGGGGCAGTATGCAGAAGGGGCGGAGTCAGAGCATTTTATATCCGTCTACAAGACTTATTGTGACTTGATTTTGATTGTGGAGTTTGTATTTGTATAACTTAAAACCTCCGCTTTGACAAATTGAGTTTCTGAAACAACATTTTTATATTAATTTCTCTGAATACACAATATGTGAGCATAAACCATGGGCTTGGAAAGGCCGAGTGACACGATCACCATGGTGATGCGCTGACGTTTTATGGGTGATTCCATTATCTCCCGTAAATAGGGGTATTCATGTTATCCTAATGCGACTTTGACTATTAAAATATGCACACAAGGCCCTAGATAGAACATTCAAGCAACGAGTTACACTGTAAAATATCGTAAACTTGCTGATGTTGACAAATCTTCTCCAACTGCTTTATATTAAAGCCGTGCGATATTTCAGTCTGTTGTCTATTTTATTTACACAAATGGAACTTCCGCACATGCGCAGTAGCCAGTATGGTTTTGTTGTGAGAGATGAGAGAGTTTCAACCAGCACGTTAAGAGTTTAAATAAATAGTCTGTATGGAGGTAAATATGTTAGATATCTAATCTCAGTGACAAAACAACTACTAACCCACCTGTGAGGCAGTCAACTGTTTCAATTAAATGTCAGGTATGAGCAGCTAGTGTTAGTGTTAGCCACCTAGCATTAGCTCGGTAATGTAGCGTTAGCAACACGGTTACTGTGGCTACGTGATACTACTGCTCTCTGTACAATAGCTGCTAATGCTACCACTGGTGTACCATCTGTTATACAGGACCTGAAGAAATCACTAAAGATGCCGCTCTTTGGAAACACGTTCAGTCCGAAGAAGACTCCTCCTCGCAAATCTGCCTCTCTGTCCAGCCTCCACACGGTGAGCTCACACAACTGATGGATGAGTTCACATAAACCCTTATCCCTCATTGACCCCTTGTCTAATCTACACTGTTGATTGATATATTGTCTTTTACCCCCTCATCTCTTTTAGTTGGATCGCTCAACAAGAGAAGTCGAGCTGGGCCTTGAGTATGGACCTCCTGTGATGAACCTTGGAGGTCAGAGTTGGAAATTTGAAGAAGGACATTGGATATCAGGTACTGAGTTTGATAATGCTCAACTTTCCTGTTTGCTGCTGCCTTTTATTAAACCAGATAATGATCTTATATACTGCACTAGAGCTTTTACTCTTGTGTGTTATATTCTATTTTATCCTAGCTTTTATTCTTAGCTTGCTTTTATTTTCTAATCTTTAATGTTTTTATAACTGTTTTAATTATGTCTTAATGTTCTTTTGCACTTTGTCGCAATGTTCTTAAATGTTTATGTAAAGCACTTTGAATTGCCCTGTTGCTGAAATGTGCTATACAAATAAAGCTGCCTTGCCTTGCCTTACAGAACAGTGCAGTGGCTGCAGTGCTTCCACAGTTTAGATAGATTGTAACTTTATTGATCCCGAGGGAAATTGAAGTTTCCAGCATCACAGTTCCATAGTGCAAAACATGTTAGTAAAAAGGCAGTAAAAAAGTTATTAGTGCAAAGTACAAAGTACAAAAAAATATACCAGATATAAAAATACAAGGAGATGAAGAAAACTGTTAAAACTGAATATAGTGCAGGGTAACAGCTGTGATACACGACTATTAAAAAAGTGAATATAGTGCAGAAGAGACTGTTAAAAATTGAATATAGTGCAGGATAACTCCAGTAGCTTAGTCTATGAAAGTGCACTGTGTGCATTATTATCTGTCCTGCAGACCGTCCTCCTTAGTCCCCCCCCTCCCTAGAGAGGTGTTGTACAGTTTGATGCCTCGTGGGACAAAGGATTTCCTGAGTCTGTCAGTGGAGCACTTGGGGAGCAGCAGCCTGCCGCTAAACAAGCTCCTCTGTTTGGTGATGACGGCGTGCAAAGGATGGAGTGTTCTTTCCTCTGCCACCGTCACCAGAGAGTCGAGCTCCATGCCGACCACAGAGCAGGCCCGCCTGATCAGCTTGTCCTAAGTGCAGAGAACAGGTGATCGATCACTGTTTGTCTCTGAATGGCCAAAACAACACTAATTCTTGTTTTTTTTTCTGTGTATGTTGAACCAGAATCTGGTGGGAATGCATCTGGTAGGGAAGTGCAGCGGCTTAAGAAAAGAAATGTACAGCTGGAGGAAGAGAACAACCTCCTGAAACTTAAGATTGAAATTCTGTTGGACATGGTAAGAACTGAGCAGCTTTGATTGTGCCCTTACATTCTCATAAACATTAAACATGCGAAATGCAAGTTTATTTAAGTAGGGAAGTTTATTTTCGCCTCCTCCCCCTTAAACCCCTTTCAGGCAGATGCAGTGACCTTGGATAAACCTGTGTTTGTCCAATGTATGAATGGGCCAATATATCATATCATATATCATCACCTTCAGGTATGGAGGCAATTAAGAGGCATAAGTATTTGAATTTTAACAGCCACTGAATACTTAATATTGAAATTGAACCACTGAATTCATAGCATAGAAATAATTTACTTTGAAAGCCATGTATCCGAATTTATTTGTTCTGAAATCAACTTGATGCAATAAAAATATGAAATTTCTTGATTTGCAATTTCAAAAGCTGAATTTGAATATTTTTTTCAGTGTTTACAAATTTAAAGAAATTAAAAAATATATTCAGGTTGCTTCAATGTCTCTTATTTGTTTCCAGACTCCGTAACCATGCTTGCAACATAGGTTCAGTTCCGGTCTAACACTGCTTGGATTTGTTATAAAAGCTTGCTTAATATATTTTAAATACACACTTAATTACCAGGTCAATGGTTGATGCAATTTAGTGTCTTACCAAATCTGTGTAACTGATTTTTAATCATTCTCTTCTAGTTGACAGAGACTACCGTAGAGTACCACCTGATAGAGAAAGAAGTGGAAGATATAAAGACTCAACATCGAAGGAAGAAATGACAAATCGGATCCAATGCTTTCATCCTAGGAAATGTTCTTCATTCACAGTTTGAAGTTTGTTGATGTAAAAAAAAAGTAGCGTTACTTTGTTTTTAATTTTTGTTTCTTTGCTCATAAGCACAGAGATATTTTTTTCGCATAATGAGGACTTTTGTGCTGCCGGTCTCGGCCCTGCTTGTATTTAAATTGGAAAAGCAGGTACCCCTTAATCAGATTTAGTGAGGACTTTTATTTGTTCTGTCCTGCATTTCTTCAAATCTTAAACAACTGTGAACATGTTTGTTCTATACACAGCATCATTTCTACATCTTTTACATCTGTATGGCAAATATTGGCCGACATTTTCTTTTTAGGATTTTTTGTATTTACTGTATTTTCTATTCAGATTTAAAATAAAGTCCATTACGGGAAGTGTGCAGTTTCTTTCATTCACAGTTTTTAGAATATTACCATAAACACTTATTGGATTGATATTTTGTTGAGTCATAGCCGGTGACAAATTCACAGGAAGTGAGTTCCACGTGTGAGCAGTAATGTTGCCTGCTCTTGCATAAGTAATCCTAATAATCTTAAAGTTCATTCTTGACCTTGGGAACAATAGTTTGGGATAAAAATCTTATCTCAAGGTCCACCTGCTAGCTTTTTGCAGAGCTTTTACTAACAACTCAGTAAGTGGACCTTGAGCAAAGTTGTTTTTTTTGTCAAAATCCTAGATCATCATTACGAGATTGTGATAATGTAATGTACAGTGTGAATTTACTTAGTATGGCTTTGATACCAACCAGGATAGAAAATCTTGTGTTTATGGCTCTTAGAAATGAACAGCTGCATTCCACTTGAAAAAAATCACATATACCCTCAGAAATGAATACAACACCTTTCTGAAGATTTGGCAACCCTATTTAACCTATATGGACTCCTTACCAACACCTATATCGGATTTGATATAACAAAATTATCAGACTTGATACATCATTAGTCATCTGAATAAGTCAGAACACTGCATCTCGTTATTTATGATTTCTTTATTTGTGTATTTAATTTTTTTTTCTATATCCTTTATAATTCAATTGGTAGTTAACTAGCCTACTCCTTTTGAGTATGGTTCTTTTTCAGTTTGTATGTGGGTGGGATAGGGAGGGATTTTGGCGCCATGTTTGTGTGAGTTTGTTTGTGTTCTGTATGTTTTGTATATTTGGTTAACTAAAAAATTTGAAAATAAAAAATTTAAAAAAAAAAGAAAATCTTGTTTTTTTATCTTCCTCTGCATCATTTCTAGTACATGGTAATATTACCAATTCTATGATGTAATGATCAAATTTCTATCCCTTGTGAAATGAAGTCTGGAATTTCAATGTTTGTTTGAATAATACTTCCCAAAAAATAGATTTTTCAAAGTAGAAATGCACATTGATAATATCCTGTATTAAAAAATCAATAATGGGTCCCAGTCAATGAAAGGTACGGCCTTTTATAAATTAGTTTTACTCTCTTTATTACTTTACCACTCGCTGATTGGTTGACGTACCTGTCAATCAAAATTCTCCGTGCTGTGATTGGTTGAAGGGTCCTGACTGCGCCGGCGCATGTTTTAGTGAGTTGTAACGTTCCGACCGGACGGTTGTTCTTCCTCCAGCCGGAGAGACGAAGTAGTTTATAACACCTCTTCTTTCAGCTCTTTAAACCTCCTGCTCTGCTCGTACAACTGTCAAATTACTCAGCCATATAGCAGCGGACTTCACCTGTACAC
>CAKALU010067895.1:52172-101084 GCA_916700995.1 Hozukius guyotensis | reverse complement strand
CAAAGGGGTCCCTTGACCTCTGACCTCCAGATATGTGAATGTAAATGGGTTCTATGGGTACCCACGAGTCTCCCCTTTACAGACATGCCCACTTTATGATAATCACATGCAGTTTGGGGCAAGTCATAGTCAAGTCAGCACACTGACACACTGACAGCTGTTGTTGCCTGTTGGGCTGCAGTTTGCCATGTTATGATTTGAGCATATTTTTTATGCTAAATGCAGTACCTGTGAGGGTTTCTGGACAATATCTGTCATTGTTTTGTGTTGGTAATTGATTTACAATAAAAAATATATACATACATTTGCATAAAGCAGCATATTTGTTCCCTCCCATGTTGATAAGAGTATTAAATACTTGACAAATCTCCCTTTAAGGTACATTTTGAACAGATAAAAAATGTGTTTCAGCTACACTTGGGTACTTACAGAAAATATATTTGTCTCATGCACTATTTTGTAAACAGTTATGAAAGGTGTTGTAAAATCAGCTTTACCTTTTTGCTTGTCAATCGTGTTATTGCCAGCATTATTATCAAAGCAAATGTTTCACAATTATTAGTGTGTATATTTGTACGTGTTTCCATGGCTATTGGCTCTGGCCAGTAGGGGCAAGTTCACCGCTTGATCTCATGCCAAGGCATCTTAGAAATCATCACCGATAGCTCCAAACATTTCTGCCATATTTTGTCTGCTACATGATACAATTCACATCATTGACAGTACCAAGAAGCAACTCTATCTCCAGCCTGACCCGTGTCATTCAGAGGCCAGCCACAGATATAGTAAATAAATAAACAAAAAACTCTTTTTGTTATAGGGGTTATCACTAAGCTATAGACATGCTAGGCAGGAGACTTTAATCCTATCGTTGAGTATGTTGCTCTTTAGTCCCAATAGAGGTGTTTAAAAGTGTTAACAAAATGCCATTTAAAACCTCTTATAAAGACTTTAGTTTGTCAGAAATGTGTCTTTAATAAAACTAGCCTCTGGATATCGCAGTCGGACAATTTTCATAGGACATCGGTTAGGTGTGTGTGTGTGTGTTGGGGGTTTAAATTTAACTTCAGGTTGTGCTTTGAGTTACTCAGAAAAAGGTTGGCTGTAGAATGGCAGCCGTGTTAGATATCTTGTCTGGGAGAAAGGTTACACTTCCAAGGTGTGCGATGGCAGCACTGCGTGTCTTGATCTCTATTTAGGGAAACTCTGGTGTTCCATCTCAGAGTTCATTGCTTCTGAGAAAACCCCCCTCCCGCTTTGCAGTTCCAATAATGTCTTCCAGATGACCAGTCGTCCTACATGGAGTTTTGTGTGTGCTGTGGTTAGAAGGACTTTGGTAATCCAGTTTCTTCACACGCAACATGCCAGCCTGTGTGCTGCGCTGGCCAAAGAGGATGTGGATTTGGATGAAGTGGTTCATTATTTGCTTGATTGAACGCTCTGTGGTGGAAGAGGGTAGTTCCTTGGTAATGAGTTGCATGCATGCATCAATGAGACCGGTAGATTCAAAAATCGTAATAATTTTTAAGGCCGAAAGAAAGAAAAATATGGTTACTAGAAAGGGTTCCATTCATAGTTTCTGAGCATTTTGAAACTGCAGACTCGGTGTTGGAACAGTTGGGCCTTTCAGAAAAGTGCCCTTTCAAAATACACATTTGCAAATCCAAATAAAATCCTTGCCAACCCCTTCATCCTTTCATGTCCACACCTGGGTGCAAAGTTCTGAAGGAAAAATTAGGAAAAAACTCTGACCCGACCTTCCTCATATCACAGGGTATTTGCTTAGTTCCACCAAACCCTAACTTGAGTGCTCAGCACCTCCTGTTCTTGAATCAGTCTGTTGTAAATACTCACCTTTTACTTTTGAAGGCAGTCCTTTGGTCTCGTGCCTGCTTCCTCTTTGAAGTTTTGAGTAGCTTGTAAGTCATGCATCTAATCAACCTTTGCTGGTTCAGATGAATCGCATTCCTCACCACATTTAATGTCACATTCATCACAACTTCTGATGACTAGCAGATTATTAAATGTGTGTATGGGCCACATTTACTTTCTATTTTTTTTGTGCTTCGGTTCTGTTCCCTGATATGACATAGAACTTACCTGAACTGTGTCCAAAATAAACCCAGTCACATTTTAGATATGCAAAACTGGCACAGAGAGCAAAGACAAACAACACCCTCTTTTCAGCAGCGCCTTCACCTTATCTTGCACATCAGCCCATTACGTAACAGAGCTCTGTGGCGATCACATCAAGAAAGGTACTTAGCCATTGACCCTGCCTTTAAGTCATTTTTTCAAGTAAAAATACCAAATGTTGCATAGTTTCAGCTTCTCAACAGTATACAATACTTGTTGCTTTTCTTTATCTCATGTGATAATGAACTACTATCTTAAGGTTTTGGAGGGATGAGATTTGCATTTTTCACTACTTTGGGACATTTTATAGAAGAAAAGATGAATTGATATGTCTAGAAAATAATCTGAAGATAAAGCCCTACTGCTTGTAACTACTTTGTACAATGAAATCTGCTAATACGTGGTGTAGGCTGGGATCACACTTAGCTGTTAAATGCACTACTCTCCAACGCAAGGTCATTTATTTCAGACGACTGCATTGTTTACATATGAACATATCCATCATGTGTCAGAAGAAAGCATCACAAGACAAAGCATTGACACAGTTCAGAATCCTTTTAAAAATCACCTTGGTTGATCTGTTGTTGTCTCCTCCAGGCTTCTGTCTGCTGGACTTGACGGAGCAGTTTTCCCTTCCAGAAACCAGTCCACCCATGCTGGCCAGACTGCTGGAGGCTATTGAGAGGAAAGGTAAACTTGACCAAGGAAACAGTCACTCCACCTTAACATGCAAATGCACTTTGAGTTTTCAATTTGACTTTCAAACACTGACTGTCTTTTTTAGCCACATTTGACTGTGCATATGTGACCTGTTACTAGTGCCGGGACGAAACACCTTTCTCCTGATTCCATACTATCACAATACTTGGGTGTCGATTCGATGTGTATTGCGATTCCACAAGTATTGTGATTTGATACCACGATTTAGTTAACTTTTTTAACACTAGACCATGGGAAAAAGTTGAATCATACACTTCTAGGGACTTTTACTTTGTAAAATATCTAAATGAATACAGTAAAAATGTTTGACTTTCAGCATGTACTGTATGTAGTCAGAACAATAAAAGCAGTAACTTCCTTCTACCTACGTATAGACCAGCAAAGCAAACATATCGATGCTGGTATTAAAGAATCTTTTTCAAAATCGTTGATAACAAATCGCTATACATAGGTGAATCTATTTTATTTATTTTTTTACCACCCCTACCTGTTACACAGAACCACATGAACCGAGCGGTGTTAGTTTTCTCAGTCAAATGTATTGATTTGTGTTTCGCTGATTATTTGCAGGTCTGGATAACCCCACTTTATACCGAACATTTACTGCTGGTGGTGGACTTGAAGTCAGACAGTATTTTGAATGTGGTAAGTAGCTTATTTATCAGTATATGTGAGGCCAGTATGTTTCAAAAATTTGAATGAAGGAGACAAATAGGAAAAAGAGGAAGTCTCAAATAGAAAAAAAAAAAAAAAAAAAGACTGACGTAAGTGGTGATGGTGAACCGAAATACATGTGTGCATAGACAGTGTGTGAGAACATGGTACCATGGTTTCCGAAGGCGTTGTTGCATGCATGGTTGCGTTTACGTTTACATGAAACAGTTTTGCAGATTGCACATGAGCCTGTAATTAAATATTTCCCTGTGCACAAAGGTGTTTTTAAGCATGTGTCGTCTTGTACTTCAGATCCTCCGTCACCAGACCTGGATCAGGTTGAACTTCCCGTCCTGTGTGATGGTCTGCGCAGATACCTGCAGGATCTTCCCCAGTCCGTCATCCCCACTGCTATACATGCTCAGCTGGTCCACACTGCCAAAGGTGAGAGCAGATGACCTTAGCACAGATGCATTATCATTTCTTTACTGTACAGTAAAAGAGAAGAGCTGACGTAATGTACCCTCTGCTACTGAACATTCAGTACTTTGAGCACAAAACCACAAGACCTCGTCAGTACCCTTTGTCCCTCAAAGAAGACTTTTTTATTTTGACTTTATGTGCTTTGTTTTAAACCATAGAGTATAAAACCAGAGTAAACCAAAAATGTACCATAAAGTATATAATTAGTGTATTTTGTCACTCACTTTCTCTTAACTTACTTTCTGTCTGTTTTGCTTTCTCTGTTGCAAACACAGACAAACTTCTCACACCACACACTGTTCTGTAGCGCTGCATTCTCTTGCTGTCACATGGCCAGAAACAGGATATCTGTGGTTAATAGGAACTAAAACAAGCCTGAAAGTTTATCTCTAGCATCTGAAAGCAGCCAATCACCTGCCAGTGTACCTTACGCTCATTGTCAAGCACACAATCTCTGCGGTTTCATAACCTAACTGCACATGACGTGCTTTTTTCCATCTCCTCATTGTTTAAAGAAACATCTTTCATTTTATGCTCCTCCTCGACTCGGGCAGGATCAGCTTTTCACATCAGTTTTACTGACCTCTCGGCCGTTTTCATCTGTTTCAACAGAGGCGGTGAATCCTGAGGATAGTGCCCAGCTGCTACGTCGCATCGCCAGCAACCCGAGCCTGCCTCCCCAGTACTGGCTAACCCTCCACTGTCTGCTAAGGCATTTCTCTAGAGTGTGCCAAAACAGCTCCAAGAACCTGCTCAGTGCCAGAGCCCTGGGCGAGATCTTCAGCCCTGTGCTTTTCAGACAACAGGCCACCAGGTGGGTGTCAGAGCAGCTGGATCGTGTCAAAGATAGACAGACTAGTGTGCAGGCTCAGTCATGCAACACTGAGACTCGCATTCAGGCTCACACATCTACACGCTGTCAGAGCGCAGTCTGTCAGGCACTCATGGGTTTTAGCTGCACACGATTATATAGGTTGGAGCTTTAGTATTTACCAGCTGTGCTGTGCAATTAAAGTAGCTAAGCCTGAATTACCATCAGATTAAAGAGCTGCAGAGACTGTCACCTGGCCTGTAAAACAAACTTCATCTAACTTGTTTTTTTTTAACCCCCTGCAGCTGTGAACCCAGCTTGGATGCTCACATCAAGATCATTGAGGTTCTGGTGACCAGTGAATGGAGTGAAAGTCAAGCAGCTCCAGGTACTTAAACACTTTTATTTAACTTCCATTATCCACACAGTTTTAAATGCTGTTGGTCTATCGCTCATGATAGAATATTCTTTATTTACTAATGAAATGCACCACCGTTGAGTGTTGCATTGCTGCTGTTTGCTGTGTAGCATTTATTATTGAATGCAGAACATGGTTGTATGTTCTGCAGGGGCTAAAACACTGCAGAACATGAACTGAACACCCCCAGACCTGAACTATTAATAGCTTGAAAAAAGGTGTTGAGACTTGCAACTGCTGCAGTTGTAGAGGGCCACGGGGTACACTGTGGAGATAAAATACAGACATTGTAGGGCAAGTTATGGCTGCTTTATTATGTACTGGTTCCTGATGATCTTTGCTGCAGAACAGTGGAACTGTTTCTAAAGCTTTAGCTGCAGAGGATGTCTGTTTCTGGTTTTTGAGCTTGCAAAAGACCTCGTTAGAAATTAATATTGCATTCTGTTTTGACAGTTCGTGAAGTCTTACATGGTTTTCATAGCAATTTGTCTGAGAAAGAATACAACTTAGTGTGATAGTGTTGATTTTTGTGTCAGTGTGGCTTTTGAATTTAGCAGAGAACACCTTTTTCACAAGTTGAGCGTGGTGAAGGTGATTGCTGGTGAATTTCCAATAAACATATGATCGTGTAAGTGTGAAAATTGATAAAATCTTGTTTGACATTCTGGTTTTCTTCTTCAGGACAGATCACTTTTTCACTGGTGATGTTATTAGTTGTCAAACAGAACTGCACAAAGTCAGTTTTAATGGCTGGTGCAGCGGTGGTCTGCATAGATGAAGCCAGTCTG
The DNA here is from genome assembly GCA_916700995.1 of Hozukius guyotensis. Classification (NCBI taxonomy): domain Eukaryota; kingdom Metazoa; phylum Chordata; class Actinopteri; order Perciformes; family Sebastidae; genus Hozukius; species Hozukius guyotensis. The sequence goes on along the minus strand of CAKALU010067895.1, from coordinate 95,074 downwards.
GTGGTGTGTGAGTGCAGTGCATTGCGTGGCACAGTTATGTTTTTACAGTGCTAGTTAAAAGCACGGTCGTTGGCTGGCCCGGGACTGGCTGTGGCTGTTTAAACATTTTATTACCTGTTAGGTCTATTTATAATGTTCCTATGCATGGGCCACTCTCAGCTGTCAGTAATTTGCACCTGCGGGAACACTTTGGCACTGGGATGGATGGATAGATTGAAGGGCGGCCAGGCAGGCGGGCAAAACAAACCCTGAAACGCTTTTTTAGTTCTTTTTACACACTTATATAAACACAGAATCCAGCTAAACCCAGCCACGGTTATTAAATTGTTTTTTTAATGCCAGAATCGATATATTTGCTTCATTTGAGTCTATGCGGAGGTAGAAGGAAGTTACCGCTTTTATTGTTGTAGTCTGAGTAACGTGACGTCATATCCGTTCTGTATCCGTCAACCAAAACAAATCTCAGAAAGCAGAAAACGTCGGAAGGTCTGCGTGGATACGACCTGCACCCTCACATGTTAAATCCAGCGTGGTAAACACTACACATCCAGTAAAGGATGGAAACACTTTGGGTTTCACACATTGACAGGAAAAGCAGAGCTAGACATCACGGCTAAAGCTGCATGCTAACTCTGTAACGGACAGGAAACGTTATCCTATCGCTCTCGTCTCCGTGGTCAAATGTGCCGACGCTACGACTGTAGAGAATCCATATACTGACATTTCTGTTAAATGCTTTCAAACGGCCCCGATGGAGCTGACCATGGATGGATAAAGAGAACGGAGCTGACGGGAGAGCTAGAGACCACCTTGGAGAAGTTAGAGGAAGTAGACACGTGGGACTACGTCCGGTTTTCAAAATAAGGTGTTAACAAAGGGAACTGTATATACAAAATATATCTATGGAAATAAGATTGAATGGATTATATTCACCAGAAGTATAAAACATTGCATGTCCCTTATAAATTAAAAAGAAAATACCACTAATTTGTGAGAGAAATGTCTTTATTCATTGATTTTTAGGTTGCTGTATAACATTTTTTATAAATAATTCCTGACAATTACTGATATATTTGACTTCAGGACATCTCTGACTACATACATGCTGAAAATCAAACATTTTTACTGTATTCATTTAGATATTTTCCAAAGTAAAAGTCCCTAGAAGTGTATGATTCAACTTTTTCCCATGGTCTAGTGTTAAAAAAAGTTATCATAAATCGTAATATCGAATCGTAATACTTAAAAATCAAAAAACAAGTATCGCGATGGTGTCTAATCAGGAGGTGAATCATCCTAGCCATACTGAACATACAGGTGTACTGAAATGGTTTCAGTCACCTGTCTCGCACAGATAACTGCAGGTTCACAAGAATAGAGATGAAGAATAGCCTACTTTGTTAACACACATGTACAGAATGTACATGTGTGTTAACAAAGTAGGTTTCTGTGAATGACCCGTGTGTGTGTGTGAGTGTGAGTGTCTGCGTCCCTCCTCCCAGTTACTGCGGGCCTATTTTAAGTAAGCGACAAAAGGCCCACTTAGATTTGGTTGGCTGGAAAGTGGCCATGCTCCACAGAGCACTTCTTGTTAACGGAGGGCTGCTTCCAGTTTCTAGGGCCACAACCCCCACCCCATCCTCCCTCCGCCTGGATCTCCACATGTCCTCCCTGCCTCAAAGTGCCCAGCTCAGCAAATATTTGAAACTTTGCAAGTTAATCATAAGACTGAACTCCCCCTGCCTCCTCCTTTACAAACAGAGAGAGACAGAGAGGGAGGGAGTGACCAGAGAGACTGAGAGAGAGAGAGAGAGACACGCACACACATGCAGCTGGCTCGAGTGGCTGCTTTCAGAACAGGCAGCACTGACACTAGAGCAGCTACCGCTAATCATTAACTATCTGCCTCCATGTGAGCAGGCCTCGGAGAGATAGGGAGAGAGAGAGAGACTCAGCCCTTCACCACACTCACAGCAGGAACTCAGTCAGACAGTCGCATGTTGCACCTGCCTCACGCCGAGCGGATTACCTGGATTTCAATAAGAAGCACATACAGCCGTTACCTTTTAAGAATTAAAAAACAAACCTAAACTATGACATGGAGCTTTACTGGAGGACTTGAAAGTAACTCTGTTGGATTTAATTTACCTTTTGGGAATAAAAAGAGGAGCTACAAAAGAAGAGATTGTTAGTTCACCAAAACATGCACAACTTGCAACGTAAGTTTTGATGTTCTGCATCTTTTTTTTTTTTTCTTTTTAAATTACGATACTAAAGTGGAGCAGTGTGTTTCTACTGCTTCTGCCTCCAGGCTATAACCAAAGAGGGCTCGCTTGGGAGGAATAAGACAGAAATATCACAGCTTAAGAAAAGACTAGAACATGAATAATAGTTTTCTTTAAGCCCCAAGTCAAAGCTGCCAGTGAACAGATTTGCATTGGGCTGCTTCTAATGCTGTATAGTTATTAACTATTCTCACTGACTGCATATAAAACTCTGCTTTGCTCTCAGACGAGTTGATGAATCTTAAAGAGTTCAGTGAAGATGTTCAGTTTGGACTTAATATTCAAACATTCCCAACAGGTATGTGTATGGACACAGTGCAGAAGGGCAAGTTTATGTTCATTTATATACTGGATTTTTCTTACAATTCCTAAAGAAAGGGGCATTTAGGTCGCATACTTTGACATTAAAACATTTTTTCAAATACACTTATTTGTGGTTAATGTGCTCAGTTTAGTTACTACTTAAGTTAAGCACGGCCCAATAACGGTTCCTCAGTTGAACCTAGCAGGACAGTGTTCCACTTGATTCCTTATACCTTACCAAGAACTAGGTCTATTTTAATTTCACTTAGGAAATCAAGGGAGTTATCTCTGTCATGCCGAGTGTCACGCTGCGGGATTACAGGCGTATTTCGGAGCTCTGGGTGCCGCTGACCGGGCCGAGCATTATAATTTAGCTGCGTACGTGCTGCTGCAGCAGAGCTGGCTTTGTCTGAGTGCCAGCAGTGGGCCGGACTAAACCTCCGCACGACACACGCAGGGAGGAGGGGCTGAGCAACCTGCAGGAGAGCGAGCAGCCGAGCTCCACAGAGAGGGAGAGGGTGACCGAGGAAAAGCATGGAAACAGGCTGCAGGTCTTCTTTTCTCTGCTAGTGGAGAGATGCTGCACAGATGGATGCATACTAGGATGTAGCGCTGGATGCTGCAGAGAGAATTATTTCCGTTTAGCTGCAGTGTTGTAAAGAATTGAAGCAGGGAGGTAAAAGGTAATGGGCTTTCAGAATGACCTCATCACTCTCAGGAAATGAAAGATGCAGGAGTGGTTGGTGACAGACCCCGCGTGTGATTGGCTGTGGTAAGTGATGTAACACGTTACTGAGCAGGCTGCTCTTAATGGCTTTTCAAATGGATGTTTAGGTGGTCGGATATAAAACCCTTTATTGTTTCTCTGCAGAGATCCTTTTGCAGTTAATCACATATGCAACCTGCAATCTGTAGAAATGTGTCTGTGGAGCTGTTGCTCCTCTTGAGCAGTTTTAAAAATGAGACATTTCTTGTAATTTGGAGAGGAAATGTGATCAGATTGGAAGGCAAAAAAGGTGCTGAGAAGTGCAGCGGAAACCATGAGCTGTGGTTGAGCTGGTAGGCTGCATTTTGCACAGATTGTAAAGCTTTTGCATTTTCTGCCATGTCACAATTGTTGCTGTCAAGTGAACAGTGCCTGCCGGTCTCAATGAACTGAGTCCTGCAAGGTCTGTTGTAGCAGAAAGGGTGGTAATGCAGAGGGAGTGAACAAAGGCAGTGCAGATTTGTGGGTTAAAAATAGCCTGCTACCTTAGCTCTGCTACAGCTGTAAGCTAGCTAGCTTCACTGGGAAACTGTCAGCTTGTGAGCAGCCACTGCACATTTAAGATGTCTGTTTTAGATCCACAGCAGCAGATCAAATGTTCCATCACTTGATTGTCACATGAAAATCCCCATAGACACGATGCAAATCTGACTCTTAGTGCTGCCTTAAAGCTGCAATTGGAAAATGAGATTTAATGGTGGTTTAATGGTAAATACAGAGTCACTGATAATTATCTAACAGAATCTGGTCATTTAATATTGAAGCTGGATATTTTCTGGGGGCAAAAACCTAGAAGGGAAATCTTCGTTTCATTGCTAGATTCAAATGTGTAACCTTTTTGTTTTCCTGCATTTCTGTTGAAGGAAATCCATTATGCTGGTGGTGTAACAGTATTCATAATGGGCATCATTTCTTTCTGCATGAAAATATAGAAATGAGGCCTCAGCGCTGTATTTGCAGCTGGGAATATTTATAGAAATCTCCTTTTCTTGAATGAAATTCATTCTCCCTGACTCATGCTTCATTTCCCCTCCCACCGCCTCGCTGTTACCGCCTCGCTGTTACCGCCTCTCTGCTGGAGAGGGGCAGCGTCTCTTCATCCCTAGTTAATCAATGGAAAAAAAAAAAAGACGAGTGAGCGAGTCACAGAGCTTGTGTGTGTGATTCCCAGCATCTGCAAAATGCTGGACTTAATTCAGTGTAGTGGAGCTCAAATTTGGTATCCAGCTTTATTTTCTGCAGCTTTAAAAGATAAATGTTTTCAATGCAGATCAGGAGCCCCGTTAATGGTGTCGCAGCGAGCCAGAAAATCAATCATTTACTTCAAGTTGAGAACCTGTTTAATGTAAATGTGAACATGTAAAGGCTCCATTTCACTGCATTTATTTACATTCTGTTTTCACGCCTCTTGTTCTCACAGCTCTACCTCCAAAGCCGCCCAAACCCACACCTGTGACTAACAACGGTATGAACAACAACATGGCGCTACAAGACGCCGAATGGTACTGGGGAGACATCTCAAGGGAGGAGGTCAATGAGAAACTGCGGGACACCGCGGACGGTACGTTTCTGGTGCGTGACGCCTCTACAAAAATGCACGGAGACTACACTCTGACTCTGAGGTAAGTTTGAAATAGTTTCCTCTTATCGACCATCTTTTATTTATCTCTAGCCGTTAGTCTAACAGGTTTGGTTACTTTTGTCTACAGAAAAGGAGGAAACAACAAACTCATCAAGATATTCCATCGGGATGGCAAGTACGGCTTCTCAGACCCACTGACCTTCAGCTCAGTTGTCGAGCTCATCAACCACTATCGCAACGAGTCACTGGCTCAGTACAACCCCAAGCTAGACGTCAAGCTGCTGTATCCAGTCTCCAAACACCAGCAGGTAGGACGGCAGCTTATAGTCTCAACTAGCAACACTTAAGATGCTTATGCTCAAGCAATTTAACTGCAACTTCTTGTCTTGGTTATGAATCTGTTCTCAGGATCAGGTAGTGAAAGAAGACAACATTGAAGCTGTGGGTCGGAAGCTCTGTGAGTACCACCAGCAGTACCAGGAGAAGAACAAAGAGTACGACCGTCTGTATGAAGAATACACCAGAACATCACAAGTGAGTACCGTCCAGAGTCAAACTACCATCTAGAACTTTACTGCAATATCTGTACGACACACACTCATCACTGGGCCTCTGCTTCCAGGAAATCCAAATGAAAAGGACGGCTATCGAGGCTTTTAATGAAACTATAAAGATATTTGAGGAGCAATGCCAAACACAAGAGCGGTACAGCAAGGAGTATATTGAGAAATTCAGGAGAGAAGGCAACGACAAGGAAATCCAGAGGTAAGAGAACTACACATTTAACGAAAATAATGCTTGTTTTAACTCCACTAACTTGTGACTTTTAGGTTGTAGCGGGTTCAGTTTTAAAGCTAGAGATACTGGTATCATATGAAACTAGAAAAACCTGATGAATCTTTTCGGGAAGGAGGTTAAATAACGCTCCAAACTAATGCCAAATTTTGGTGAGGAAAAACTGTCATGGCCATTTTCAAAGGGGTCCCTTGACCTCTGACCTCCAGATATGTGAATGAGTTTGCCATGTTATGATTTGAGCATATTTGTTATGCTAAATGCAGTACTTGTGAGGGTTTCTGGACAATATCTGTCATTGTTTTGGGTTGTTAACTGATTTCCAATAATAAATATATACATATATTTGCATACAGCAACATATTTTCCCACTCCCATGATGATAAGAGTATCATTAAATAAATACTTGACAAATCTCCCTTTTAGGTACATTTTGAACAGATAAAAATGTATGATCACGATTAACTATGGACAATCATGCGATTAATTGTGATTAAATATTTGAATGGATTGACAGTCTTAGTTTAATTATGTTAAAAGTTAAACTTCATCGTTGCTTTCAGGATTATGGGCAACTACGACAAGTTGAAGTCACGGATTAGTGAGATCGTAGACAGCAAGCGCCGACTGGAGGAAGATCTGAAGAAACAGGCGGCAGACTACAGAGAGATCGACAAGAGGATGAACAGCATCAAGCCCGACCTCATCCAGCTCCGCAAGACCAGAGATCAGTATCTCATGTAAGTACAGCACTCCATCAGCACCTTGGCTGCTTCTGAAACTATCAACTTCCCTCTGGAGAAAATCTAATTGGATCTGCCCTGGTTTCTAATGTGTTCTCTCTCCTGTAGGTGGTTGACCCAGAAGGGAGTCAGACAGAAGAAACTCAACGAGTGGCTCGGAATCAAGAACGAGAACACAGAAGAGTGAGTATCCATTTTCATTTGAACTCATTAACCGACAGTGAAATGCCTTTACCTCACAACTTACATCTGTGTACGGTACTTTGTTTTTCCAGTCAATATTCTATGGTGGACGACGATGAAGACCTTCCTCATCACGACGAGCGTTCCTGGAAACTGGGCAACATCAATCGACTACAGGCGGAGGCTCTCCTCCAGGGCAAGAGAGACGGAACATTCCTGGTTCGAGACAGCAGCAAAGCGGGATGCTACGCCTGCAGCGTTGTGTATGTATCTTGTCTACGTACTTTATAAAGGAGAGGTTACAAACAATAGTAACGAGCTCCCTGTATGAAGATTGAAACAGGATGTGTTCCTCCTGTTCATATTGGCCATTAAGAGATGCTAATGTGCTTTCAATGTAAACACAAATACATATATATGATGTTTCAGCAGTCTGGAGTTAGACAAATCAAGTGGATATCCTCCAAAGTCATTTTACTACACAGTTCACTCTTTTTGTTACTGTCCAATGGGGGGAAACTTTTTTTTATAATAAAAGACATGTAACTATAAGATATCCACTTGATTTGTCTGAAACTGCTGAAGCCTCTTACTAGCTTCAGACTCTTTTTATATTGAAGGTGATGTCTTAATGTCCAGTATGAACAGGAGGAAACAGCAAACATAGTCTGTTTCAGTGTACATATGGGCATATGGTATATATATATATGGTATGGGTGGAATGGTACGTGTAATTGTAGACCGTTACAGGACGTTCGGTTCGGTTAGGAAGTTGACTCACATCAAAAAAAATCATCCACTGAGTTACAGACGTCTCTTTCCCAATGTAAGTCTATGGGAAAAAGTATTTTTGGGCCCAATGGCATCACGTGACAGACACGGAAGTTGTAGTACCGCGGTTTGGCCACTCCGAAAATTAGCTTCAAAGCTCGGAGCTCTTCCTGTAGGCTCGAGTTTGTCAACATCGGTTTTATCTAATAAGTTACAGTTTTCACTCCGCTCATCTCACATATGAGGTCAGAGGTCAAGGGACCCCTTTGAAAATGGCATGCCAGTTTTTCTATCGCCAGAATTTTGCATAACTTATTAAAAGGTTATATAACAAAAGATCCATACTTGACGTCCGTGTATGGAGACAATATTGCTACGTAACATATCGCGATACTATGCTGTATTGATTTCCTACTGCACACCCAGAACAGTTTGTGACAGGTTGTCCTCTCTTTGCAGTGTGGACGGTGAAGTGAAGCACTGCGTCATCAACAAGACCCCCTCAGGTTTCGGCTTCGCTGAGCCGTACAACCTGTACGGCTCCTTGAAAGAACTCGTACTTCACTACCAGCACACGTCTTTGGTCCAGCACAATGACTCTCTGAATGTGACGCTAGCGTACCCGGTGTATACCCAGCAGAGACGGTGAGGACCCGGACGTTTCCACACGGACACAAAGAAAAAGGCCTCATGGGGATTTGGAGATACGTGTCCTCGGACTCCATGATTTTTAAAAGAAGAGGCTCTGTTTGCCCAACTCAGACTTGAAATCGGAGGAAAAGACGCAATAAAGCCTGAAACATTTCAGTGACTTTGCCCGACCACGAGCCCGAGGCGAGTCTGAATGTAGATTTATTTCTCTTTTGCTTTTTGTGGGAGCACAGAATCAAGAGGAAACTGCTGAAGTCTCCCGCAGCGGAGGACATCGGAGGCCTTTTCCTAACGGTGCTTGTTCTTTCTCAAAGCTTTACCAGCCGGGAATGTCTAAACGCAACAGATAAACTCTTCAAATGGAACTGTACTCACCGGCCACAACGTCGTTTTTCCACTTTTTTTTCCTTTCACGTCATCTTTGTGTGTGTCTGTGTGTGTGTGTGTGTGTGTGTGTGTGGCTGTGAGTGTGTGTGTGTGTGTGTGAGTGTGTGTGTGTGTGTGTGTGTGTGAGAGATTGTCCATGTGACCAAAACTCATAGAATCAGGAAGATGTGTGACGTTGGGGAACGTCTGTAACACATTAGCTTGTGTTAACTGTTCAGTAGCAGACCATGGATCAGCTGATAAATGTAGCAAAATGGCACTTTTTAAACAAAGTTTAATTCTTTTGAAAAGACTCCTATATGGACTTTAATGAGAAGAGCAGAGAGGACGAGACGTCCGCATCCTGCCTTCTTCCTGTTGATCTTTTACTGTGGGCAGGTGAAACTATTTCATGTACATATGTGAAAATGTGCAAAGTCATGAATCAAAGTGCACCAAACCAAAAAGGATCAGCTCCTGTTTAGTTCTGTTCTGATCTGCTATGCAATTGTTTCTCCATTATTTCTTCACAATATAAGCTTGTCGTATTGCTTGAAAAGTATCTTTTCCTGTTTAAATATCCGAGAGGATATTTAGTGTCAAAATGCCGAGATACAGCTTATGATTTTTAAAGGATAATAATAGCAACATACACTTTATTATAAATTACTTTAACAACTGGTATTAAGATGGAAAAGATGAGTATTTTGTTTTTTGCTTCAAACTAATGTTCTCAGGCAGAGCCTTTTGAGTACTATTTCTTACCGAGCATACATGCAGTTCTTTGTTGAGACGGGACAAAGAGAGCACTCAGAGAACGAGATGATGGGATCGTACAGCCCTTATCTAACCATCACCACCAAAACAACAGGTAGAGATTTATTTTCTTATGAAATATATATGTTCCCACATGAGAATATATCAAAGCAGACTGGTGTTTTCAACTGATGGATATTGGTGTTAAAAGATCAATATACATTTCCACTTAGTATTTTTCTGTATCAGAAAATCACTGTGTTTACATGGGTGGATCGGCTCATTTCAGATAGTCTTTAATTTCATATTTCTAAAAACATGTGCCAGTGGAATCCTTAACAGAAAAACATTCAGCCACAACTCAACGACATGTTCTGTCCCACATCTTAATTCTAGCTTTTAAAAGTCCAAGTGATCGGTACGTGTGTAAACCCACTGGTAATAATTACCTGAAAACGTTTTAAATGAAGCCACCGGAACTACCAATGTGTCACCATTGTTAAGTCCAATGTGAAAACCATTCAAATGATAAAAATGTCCGCCATTGATAATAATATTCTATATTTTGCGATCATAGATCTGCCCGCCATAAAAACTATTTAGATGTGATATTTTTATTCCCATCCTAAAATGTACTCATGCTCAGCACAGCTGTCAAGTTAAAATGTTAAATATATCTTCGTGTAACAAATTAGTTGTTAAAAAAATATATAAATAAAACCATTAACCCGATGTAATTTTTGATTAATGCTTTTCAAATTTGACTCTTAAATTCTCTCCATCTTTGTGGTAGAAGGTAAACAGACTTACCGACCGCAAACTGTCCACTTGTGTCACTTCCTGTCAAAAGAAATGTGGACAGTTATATTGGACATGACATTTGTCACATTTAATAAGTTTTAGTTTTGTGCATATTATTCTCCCCTCATGGCAGAACTGTTGTACAGCTTGAACAAGCTACTAAAATGTGTTTTAGATGTATTTGACCATATTACTCATCTAAGAGATTTAATGTCATTTATTCTAGGTTTTATTGGTTCTTTCAAAGCTGTTGTCATGGATACTATATCTGTCATATGACATTTATTTTATTAGAATATTTTACCCCCCCTCCCTCAACAGCTGCTGACATGAACTTTTTGTTTGTTATTGTCAAAAATATTTTCTTTTTTTTAATAGTTCTTGGACAACATGCACCATTATTTTCTTTGCCCCAATTCTGGGTTGTATGATTATTTTAGGTGTCTTTTTTTATTTGAAGCTCATCTTTTTGTGGGTGTCCCAGACATGATGATTGGATTGAGATTTACCAGTGCTCCCCAAGTTTTGCTTCAAATCTGTATTGGGCTTTGTTAAAAAGAAAATAAAACACTTCTTTTTAAGAAACAACTCTTGTTTTGGTCTTATTATTGAAGTTAATGCAACTGTTGCATGGATCGCCATACAATTTCATTTTTGACATTGACGATTATTTCCTTTTGGATCAATCTGACGATTGTTTTTTCGAGATATGAGAAAATGTTGTTATAATTTTCCTTAACCCAAGGTTAAGTCTTCATATTGCTTGTTTTATTGAACCAATGGTCGAAGACCCAAAGATATTCAGTATAAGGATCATATAATAATCATATATTTAACACGTTATAGTAACTGTTACTTTTGACAGTAACTAGTACTCTGAAAGTGTCACTACTTTGTTACTTTTGACACAGCTAGTTAATGATGGAGGGAACCTGCCAAAATCAAAAATAAATGAATAAATAAAACAATGTCATCAAATGTAGCAAAAGTAATATTAAAAATAAATTTAGCCATTAATTAATTGATAAAATGTGACATAAATTGACATTTCTGTTTAATTTGCTTCTTAATTAATCTTTGTACTAATTTGCCCTTTTATTTTGTGTTTGTTTCTTATTTATTTAATTTAATCATTTATTTTAGCATTTACTTTTATTTATTTTATATTTATTTTTAAATTAATGGATTTATTTCTGCATGATTTTCCCTTTGCATTTCACTCCTTATTTCTTTCTTTATGTATTTCTGCCTCATTATGAGGGGACTGTCAGTCAACGTGTGTCATGGGGTCAGAGGTCATAGATGGACTATATGCTAGCCAGCTAGCTGCACTCCGGTCTTCATTCCTGGCTCCGTACAGCAGGTCGTCGGCCTGCTGCTGCTCCCCCCCGCAGCTGCCTCGTACCGGTACAGGTGTGAAGATCAACCTTCTGAAGATGAACTGTTTCGCGGTCCCACCGCCAGCCGTGCGTCAGCGACAACGGTACCTGGACATCGGAGACTCTGCTTGAGCCCGGACCGCTGGCACTCTGCACGGCACCAAGTCCTGTGATGGAAAGAACGGTCTCCGCGGTTTGCCCGATGGTCACAATGCGGTTGTCGCTGCGCTGCGCAATTTCCGGCAGTATCAGCCTGGAGGTTCCCACTCTGAACGAGGCAGGGGGTTTAAAAATAATGCAAAAATACATTAATAAATACATGCGTTTAAAAGTAAATATAAAATACTTAAAAATAGATGCAAAAATAAATAAATTAATACAAAATAAATGCCAAAAAAAATTAATACATATCAAATAAATGCAAGAATGAATAAATACATTTAAAAATTAATAAAAAATAAATTAAACAGAAGAGTAAATAAATAAGGGAATTGATAGAAAGATGAATAAAGAAAAGCAAATTAAAACAAATATAATTTGTCACATTTTATCAATAAATTAATGTCTACATTTTTGTATAATATTATTTTGCTACATTTAATGACATATTTATTTATTTATCGAGTCATTTATTAATTCATTTATTTTTTATTTTGGCAGGTTCCATTCAGCATAGTTAACTGTTGTTTTTATTGATTTGGGAGGAAAACTGTAAATTGAATCTCATAACACTGCTTCTTACTTCATGTGTTTGTGTTTTTTATGACATTTTAATGACATGCTATGAAATACTATACTATGACTTTTTTTCGACACACTATTGTATGACTTTTTCGACACACTATACTTTGACTTTTTGACGACATACTATACTATAACTTTTTTTTTCGACAGAGCTATGACTTTTTTGACATATTCTAGGACTTTCTTTTAACCTACTATACTATGACTTTTTTTCAACTTTTTTTTCAACATACTATACTATGACTTTTTTTCATAAAATATTTCGACATACTAAACTATGACTTTTTTTCAACATACTATACTATGACTGTTTTTCGACATATTATACTATGACTTTTTTTTACATTCTATTCTATGACTTTTTTTTGACATACTATACTATGACCTTTTTACATACTATTCTATAACTTTTTTCACATATAATACTATGACTTTTTTTCAACATACTTTACTATGACTTTTTTCATAACATTTTTTGACATACTATATTATGACTTTTTTTCATACAATCTTTCGACATACTATACTATGACTTTTTTTCGACATACTATACTATGACTTTTTTTCGACATAATATACTATGACTTTTTTTTGACATACTATACTATGACTTTTTTCATACAATTTTTCGACATACCAGAGAACTTGAGGAAACTTCGTAGGAAGAAAGAACATACAAGAACACGGTTCTACAAAAACCCTTTCAAGTTTGTCAAAGACCTCTTCACAAAGGAAAAAAGCAGAACCTTGAAAACATCAAAGCAGGAACTAAAAGGACATCTGGAAAAGGTCCACCACGACACGAGAAGGCATGAGCAGATAGTCATCCCACATGACATCCCGCCAATTCAACCTCTTGAATTCAGCCTGGACACTAGCCCTCCGAAATGGAAAGAAGTAGAGAATATAGTTCGGCGAGCAAGAGCATTGTCAGCTCCTGGGCCTAATGGAGTACTGTATAAGCTCTACAAGAACGCACCGGATGTCCTACGCTTTCTTTGTAGGCTCATGAGGGTAGTGTGGCAGAAGCAAATGATACCTAAGGCATGGCGAAGGGCTGGCGGCATGCTCATACCAAAAGGAAAGAATGCATCAGACATTGACCAATTCCGACCGATCTGCCTTCTGAACGTCGAGGGGAAAATCTTTTTCAGCATAGTATCACAGAGGTTGTCTACCTACCTGCAAAGAAACAAGTACATCGATACAACTGTACAAAAAGCAGGGATACCAGGGTTCTCTGGTTGCTTGTAGCATACAAGCATGATTTGGCACCAGATCCAATCAGCCAAGAAGAACAAAAGGGACCTCCATGTGATCTTTTTTGACCTGGCAAACGCATTCGGCCCTGTTCCCCATGAACTCCTCTGGGAATCCTTCAACTTTTCAACGTACCAGAGCCCATTACTGCACCTGTCAAGACCTATTTCCAAGACCTGCAGCTGTGCTTCACAACAGCCGACTTTACTACAACATGGCAACGCTTGGAGGTAGGCATTATGGCAGGCTGCACAGTTTCACACTTGGCTTTCACAATGGCCATGGAAGTCATCATCAGGGCCTCAAAATTGGTGGTTGGCGGTGAGCGAACCAGGGCTGGCCTCCGTCTTTCACCTATCAGGGCGTACATGGACGACATGACCACACTGACCACTACTGCAGCATGCACCAAGCGACTACTTGGAAAGCTGCAGGAGAACGTCAAGTGGGCCCGCATGAAAATAAAACCGAGCAAGTCTCGAAGCATCTCCATAGTCAAGGGAGCGCTTAAAGACACTAAATCAAGGTTCTACATCGGTGACGACCCAATACCAACAGTGTCTGAGCAGCCTGTCAAAAGCCTGGTACAATGCTAGCCTCAAAGACAAAGAGCAAGTGCAACAACTAAAGCAAGAAGTTGTCAATGGGCTAGAGAACATCAACAAGACCCTGTTGCCTTGAAACTCTGGTGCCTACAGTTTGGACTCCTCCCCTGGACAATGTGTCCACTCACCATCTATGAAGTCCCGATAACAACTGTGGAGAAAATGGAGCAAGCATCACCTCATACGTGAAGAAATGGCTCGGAGTCCCACGATGTTTGAGTAACATCAAAGCAAAGGGATCCTGGAACTTCCTCTCACCAGTCTAACGGAGGAATACAAGTGTTCTAAAGTAAGACTCAAAATGACACTGAAACACTCCAGAGACAAGACCATCAGTAATGCTGCACTGCCCCTAAGAACTGGACAGAAATGGACACCATCCGATGCAGTACAGCAAGCTACATCAGCCCTGAGGCACAAAGACATCGTGGGTCAAGTCCAGCGGGGAAGAGGAGGCTTTGGCCTGACAGCAAGTAAACCAACTTGGCGAAAGACCACAGCGTCGGAGCGGAGATCACTGGTGGTCGAGGAGGTGCGCCGACAGGAGGAGGCCACACGAGATGCAAAGGCTGTCTCTCTTGCAAAACGGGGCAATGGACGCGATGGGAAGGCGTGGAGAGAGGAAAAATCAGCTGGAGGGAGCTATGGGAAATGGAAGCAAGCAAGATCAGCTTTATCATCAGAGCGACATACAATCTTCTTCCATCACCAAAGAATCTCTATCAGTGGTATGGCGAGGATCCAACCTGTGCCCTCTGCCCAACTCCAGCGACTCTCAAACACATCATGACAGGCTGCAAGACCAGCCTTTCGCAAGGCAGATACACCTGGCGGCACAATCAGGTCCTCAAGAGCCTGGCATCAGCTCTGGAAGACAAGCGATGGTCGACCAACTCCTTGCCCCCCCTGAGAGCAACCAATCCCCTTAAGGCAACAGCATTTTTCCGAGAAGCACAGAAGACACCCAAACACCCTCCCACCAAGCCAGACACAGGACGCCTATTCATGGCCCGCGACTGTAAGATGCTGGTGGACGTCGGCCAGCAATTCATTTTTCCACCCGAGATTGCTTCCACCAACCTCAGGTCAGAGTTGGTACTTTGGTCCCCCTCACTGAAGACTGCTTACATAGTAAAGCTCACAGTTCCATGGGAAAACTTGATTGAAGAGGCCTACGAACGTAAGAAGCTGCGCTAGGTAGAGCTAGCAGCAGAAGCGAAGCAGCGAGTCTGGAACACCAAAGTCTATCCAGTGGAGGTAGGATGCAGAGGATTCGTGGCTTCTTCTACCATCAGATTGCTGAAAGAGCTGGGATGCCACGGTCAGGCTCTGCGGCGGACCATCAGAGCAATCTCAGAAGCCACATACTATACTATGACTTTTTTTCGACATACTATAATATGACTTTTTTTTTTACATTCTATTCTATTCTATGACTTTTTTTCGACATACTATACTATGACTTTTTCATAAAGTTTTTCGACATACTATACTATGACTCTTTCAACATACCATACAACGACTTTTTTTCCACATACTATACTGACTTTTTTCATAAAATTTTTCCACATACTATACTATGAATTTTTTTACGACATAGTACACTATGACTTTTTTTCGACATACTATACTATGACTTTTTTTTCGACATACTATACTATGATTTTTTTTACACACTATACTATGACTTTTTTTTTCGACATACTATACTATGACTTTTTTCATAACATTTTTCCACATACTATACTATGATTTTTTTTACGACATACTGCACTATGACTTTTTTTCATAAAATTTTTCCACATACTTAACCAGGACTTTTTTCAACATACTAAACTATAACTTTTTTGATATGCTATACTATGACGTTTTTATGACTTTTTAAAAAAAAAAAAAATACTATATTATGGCTTTTTTATGACTTTTTTGACAAACTATACTATTACTTTTTTCGACATACTATACTATGACTTTTTTCGACATACTACAGTATACTATGACTTATTTTATGACTTTTTAAAAAAATACTATATTATGGCTTTTTTATGACTTTTCGATACACTATACTATGACTTTTTTCGACATACTATACTATGACGTTTTTATGACTTTTTTTTTTTTTAAATACTATATTATGGCTTTTTTATGACTTTTTTGACATACTATAAACATAACATAAGTAAAATCTCCCATGCATGACTAACATGTAATGATTTATTTGTACACTGTAGTATTGCTACTAGTATTGCTATTTTTACTTAAGTAAAGGATCTGAATACTTACACAACTCCTCATCGACTGTATAAATTAAAAGGAAATTTATTGCATTTCCTTCCTTTATTTTTCTTTCCACCACTGCTGTAGATTTGAAATACGCATATATCAGTGGTAACCAGCAATTACTGTGTGTTTCAATGCTTGAAAGTACTGATGTGCACGCTTTGTAATAAGCACTGAAACTTGTGCCTGTATTCTGAGGACTGAGTATGTAATTTAATGCGAAGGACACATTCGTATGTAAAGGATGTCGTTTGTATTTAAATGTACAAATTTAGCAAGTAAGTCTGGCTTTTTGCTAGAAAAGTTCATCAGATTTAATGCAACCATAAAAACTGTATAATACCCATACATTAGCTTCACCTCCACCAACAACTAACAGTACAAATACTACTAGCAGTGCATATAAAGTACTTTTCACTGGGTTAATGAAGCAATACATGTTGTGCAAGGGCGAAAAACGTCACGAGTAAACCACATCTGCTCTCCACTCGTTCTGGTGAAAAGTGACTCACAGTGTGGATCAATAAATCAAATGTAGCACAAAGTAAAGCATTATATTATTATAGTGCTAGTGGCTATTATCACACAGGCTACTTAGATTATGGGTGGGGATTTTACAGCTCATATAACTGTAATTAATGGTCATAATCTACAGGTTTACATAAGGACAGATACAGTGGGTCGAGATGATATAATAGTATAGTATGTATAATAGTGCATCCTATATAAGCCAGATTGCTTGAAGCAATTACAGTGAAATACTGTCAGTCGTCTGCCAGCCATACTAAAAATTCCCATTATGGTGAATGTACTTTTGACTTTACTGTTTTGTCTCTGGTCCTTTAAGAAGAGGAATTCTTCCTCTTTTAGGTCAGACTGTAATGCAGTCACACCGGTTACAGAGCCGTAAAGGATGAGGTTTAAAGATAAGGCAATGGGTTCAGACAGCTTATCTTTAGAAAGCCCTGATAGAGGGAGCACAGACTCTGGCATTGTACAGCACCATGTTAATATTTAACAGATATATCTGAAGCATTGATGAGCACCTCTCAGAAAGAGATCTCAGGGAAGTAATTAGGGACCAAAGTCCATCAATCGTCGCCCTACAAAGTATTAAAAAGCTTGACATGATCGGTTAGTCACTTTATAGAAGAAATATTTCAGCAATGAGAAAACGGCATCGTGTGTTTTTTCTGTCCAGTGTGTTTGAGCTATTTTGTCTCTTTTAACATGACATTTCTCCATCAAAAGAATCTAAAATAATCTGCCTTACATTCTCGATCACGTTGCCTTGATGTGAACGTTTCGATCACATTTCATGCCATTCAAACATGAAACCAAAAAAGTTTCATTGTTTTATCCTTTAAAATGAGATCTAATCGGGTTTTTGGAAATTGACATGTTCCAGGAAGCAGGTTCACCGAATTATCTAGGTATCTTTGATGAGTAACAAAACAGACACGTTCTGGGTTAGATAAATCAAGAAACCTGCTTCCCGGAATGGGGCCAAGCAACCTTTAAGTAAAGACTTTAGCTTCGACTGAAGGTAATTACAGTGAAAACAAACTGGGAATGTCAGTTTTGTCCTGTGTTACATCTGTCCCCAGTCAACTGTTCCAAAAATACATACAGTATAGGGCAGACTGAAACATACTGCTTCCTGTGGCCAACATGTGGTCACACTGGGAAGCCTCCAGGTGTGCAGCTTTATGAATATCTGACCCCTGATATTCATACAGCTGAGACAGAAATGAGACACATCCTGTAAGTGTTTCATTTGAGACACTTGCAGGATGTCTCGAATGAAATAAGACGACTTTAGTACGTGGTCACATGCTGCTGAGTGCATCGCACCCTGTGGCTGCCCTGCACAAGTGTGCACACTGTAAATACTCAGCTTGTTAATCAATAATCCAGGCCGTTATCCTGACTAAGCGACTCTTGCCGGAGCAATATGTGGTGTCTGCAATCAAGATAGACTATATGCATTCATATCTGCCAATCACTTCACTGGTGATAGAGGCGACTGCAGGTCCTTGAACCTGAGTAGACGGGTCCAAACCTACAGAAAGGTCTGTGCAACAGCTCCTAGGGAAAAATGCATTTCATTTTTTTTAAAGTTGAAATCAAATCTGAACACACAGACATGGTACATGGGGGAGAGAAACTTTCAAAATAAAACCGGACACAGACTCAACAAATCATACAAACATTTTGGGAAAAATTATTGAAGCTCACTTTTATTGGAGAGGCTTTTCTTAAATTAAAACTATGTTTTAATCTGTTTATTTCTGTGCACTTTATTCTTTCTACTTCACAGATTGTTCTACTCGTCTCATCATTAAGCATTTTTCTATTGTTTATTGTTAAAGCACTTTGTAACTCTGTTCAGTAAAGTTTTATATTATTATAAGGACTTTTTGTTATTCATTTGATATAGATTTTTTTTACTTGACATAAATGTTCAGAACATCAGCTCAGTGATCAGAGATCAGTGGTTACAGACTGCCACTCACCCATCGCATTACAAATGAAGAGAACCTTAAGAAATAATGTGCCGATAGTGGAGCTACAGTAAAGCGACCGAGAACGCAGTGAAAACGCACCGGTAGATCAAACCTGTCACCGCCTGAAAAGAGCCTCTAACACAGCATGGCACTTATCAAAGACGGGACACCTCGCTGGAATGACAGCTGATCACATCTATGTTTAGCTATCACAACACAGATGGGGATTTATAAACATTTCAAATGTCAAAGGTCACGGAGGAGCTGACCTCTGGGTTTGAATGCCAGGGGATTCATTGTGATGCTAATCCTGTTTTATCCAGTCAGACCCTAAAATAAACCGAACGCTCTGAAGAATGAGCTGTAATCCCCGTCACCGAGCACCGTGCTCCTGTTCTGAGCTGGGATGTTACGTCACGGTCGGCGCTGCGGAGCTAAAACCATCATGAAATGAGAGGGAATATGAGATTATGAGCAGGTACAACAGATATCATTATGGGATTTTCAGAGCTAAAGAAAACAAAAGCCTGTACAGTGTACAAACCTACAGGAGCTGGAATGAACATACACACACACAAACAGAGAATGATGGATCATCCTCCTTAAATGCGAGAGCAATTTAAAAGAATAGTTTTCTAGAGAATTAGATGACAAATCAATCAAAACTCATGTTTGTGTGTACATAAAGCAACAGCCAGCAGCCGGTTAGCTTAGCTTAGCATAAAGACTGGAAACAGGTGGGAACAGCTAGCCTGGCTATGCCCAGATGTAAAAAGAAAATCCATCTAACAGCACCTTTAAATATCACTAATTAACACATTAGAACTTGTTTATTCAAGCCGTACAAAAACTGAAGTTTATCAAAGACAAATTGTGGCTTTAGTCACAAGTCTGGCCAAGAAATGGTCCAGCAGTTAACCCTGTAGCCTTTTTACCACTGCTCATTATACACTCTTTACTTTTGTATTTTCTATTGTTTTTTTATGCACAATTTTCTGCCTTTCCTGCATCAAGTTATGATGGAAATGTCTTTATGTCTCTGAGGTCAGAGGTCAAAGGACCCCTTTAAAAAATCGCCATGCCAATTTTCCCTCGCCGTGAATTTAGCCTAACTTTGCAGCATTATTTATCCATGTTGGAACCAACAGATTAAACCTAACCCTTATTATGTTTTCTAGTTTCATATGATACCAGTATCTTTACCAACTTTAAAGCTGAGCCCACTACAACCTCTTAAAGATAATAATGTGATCCCACAGGTCTCAGAGGGTTTCATCATTATTTTTTAGGGGTGCTGAGATGACAGTTAGGTTTGCCTGAGCACCCCTAAAAAAAATAATGATCAAACCCTCTGAGACCTGGACATTTCCACCAGAACTTGATGCAGAAATAGGGCTGCATGATTACGGCCAAAATGCTAATCACGATTATTGTGATCAATATTGAGATCACAATTATTTATCACCATTATTCCTAGATTTTAGGGACAAATATTTTTATTTCAATTTCACATTTAAATAAACAGAGCGCTGTTTTCACTTCCATGTTGTGCTTCCCTCCAACTGTCAAAAACTCTAAATGTCGTCCTTATACATTGTTATTGTCATCTATAGTACACAATATACACAATTATACACAATTAAAATGATTAGGAGATAAATGATTGTATTTTTATATAAATATTTGCTGTGATTAAAAAGAATCCTACCATTAGTAGTTCTAATTATATATTAGAAGCTGCTTCGGGCTATTGTTAGGAGGTTAACCACGTCAGAATTCCCTCTCTAATATCTTTTTTATATTGCTTCGAAAACATCTTCAATCAACTGGATTTATTCAAGTTTGTCACCAAAAACTTCATTTTACAAGATTACATTTGAACACATCATGATAGGGTTATAATTTACTATCACCCAAATCTCATTTTACAGAGTAGAGCTTGAACGCACCACGGAGCTGTGTCCTGCCTCATAATTGAACTCAATGGAACCTCCGTTATAACGTTAGCTGTCTGGCTCCGTGCTGCAGCTCACTGTGAGCACTCTGAATGAATTACTATATAACAAGTGTCTGATTAAGTTAGTTGTTCCAAATGTTTTTAAGGTTGTTCCTCCACAGCCTATTTTGGATTTGCAATTGCGACCTTTAGGTCTTTGTGAAACCATCATGTGCACGTGTGTGTTTGTGTGATATATGAGACGGCTGAAAACTGGCTGCTGGTTTGACGGTTCATCTCTAGCTGTTAGTTTAGGAAGCGCTTGATTTCTGCAGCAGAGTTTTCTATGAGCGGAGCATTTTAAACGTCTAGATCACCGTCGATCATGTTCAGTTCATTGTGGGAAGACAAAATCGTGATCGCGATTAATATTCGATTAATTGTGCAGCCCTGTGTATAAAATCACAAGAGAGAATGTAAAGATATTTACTTCATGTTCATGCTTGTTAAGCTTTTTACATGAGGATTACCCTACTACTGCTATTCTATGCACATACATGACTTGTACCATACATTCAGGAATGTATAGGCTGATGGAATTTGTTAGAATTTGCTTTAAGGAGCTTTGGACCCAAAATGCCCAGAAAGTCCAGATGGCAACTTGATGAGGTAAAGAAATTGGGGTTGTGATCTCTGTAGTATGAAGCAGCTTGAGCCGCTCATATGTGAGGTTCAACATGCTATAAACACAGCTCCAATCCTCTTAGGCTCAGGTCCAACTTGACGTACATCTGCAGCGACCTAATGAAATGTTATTTGCCTTAATGCTCGCAATGTAAAGCTAAAGGAGGAATGAACATGCACTGTAATGTGAAGGATTACAAGATCGCTTCATTTGGGCTAAAAAGGAAGGAACAAAAGAGATCAAATAATTCACTTTAATGTAGCTGTCGGCTCTGCTTTCTTGGCTTTTAATCAGAGGTCAGACATCTGGCCTCGGGGCTTTTCCCAAATGGACAATAGCATCAAATCTATAAATGTGATCAAATCCTCAGTGATTAACTAAATGAGCTTTTTATGTAATATAGGGATCCATTAGAGGAGATCACTCGCCATCTTGATAGCCCCCATAAACGCCCCCCCATGCATGTTGTATGCATGTACATGAAAGGTCACGACCCGCTCTCATTCTCCGCGCTTTAACATTGATGACACGCTGGATGGCTGCGTCCATTGTTGAAGCCTGCAGATGTCAGGAGGAGATAATCACGACCATTAATGATTCTAATGGGATATCATTTACCACAATCCCTCGTGTTTGTGTGTGACTCTACGGTGTCATGCACAGAAAAAGCTGTGCATTATTTCATGGGGGAAAATAGGATGATTTTAACTGTTGGATTAATGAGGTTGATATCAATATATTATATATATTAAACCCTGTCTGGTGTCATAAATATTCATTTTATAAATGTTTTCCCAGAAAGATTAATAGAGTCTATAGAGAGTTATTGTTTTTAGCATGTAAGCAGCATCTAGATTCTAGACTTAATATGTCAACAACTAGTGCATGAATTATCATGACAGCATGTTACCCAGAGGATGATTTACTCATGTACACAATTCTAATGTACTTTACTGGAGGATTTATACTTTATACTACTTTATACTACTACTCCACCATTTATCTGACAGCTTTAGTCACTAATTACTTAGCAGATTCAGATTATTAGAAAATACAAATGAACTCAAACTATGTTACTTTTATTAGCATAAATACTAATATCTATATCTATAAGCCACTGAGGGGCGAACTGGAGGACTTGATCGGAGTGTTCTAGGCTCAAAATAAACCAGTTTCCAGCGCGCTGTAGGCCTGTATCTCTCTGGGTTTATTCACAGCTTCACATGTACATGTACATGTACTGTATGTACTGTATGTATGTATGTATGTACTGTATGTACTGTATGTATGTATGTATGTACTGTATGTACTGTATGTATGTACTGTATGTACTGTATGTACTGTATGTATGTACTGTATGTACTGTATGTATGTATGTACTGTATGTATGTATGTATGTACTGTATGTACTGTATGTATGTATGTATGCGCACCACCACACAGTTCTGTAGATATATCCGCGTTGTTCCGTTCAGCTGAATCCGAGCTGGCCAAACACGTTCCACGGTCAAATGTTTGCTTCCAGTCACACAGACACACCTGATTCATCAGCTGGAGACGATGCATGTTCACTTCACACATCGATGCTCAGCCTGGTGGTCAATGACTGAACTGCAGGTACGTTCACCGATTGGGGCTCATAGGGTAGAGCAGGTCGGTGGTTCAATCCCCGGCTGCTCCGGTCACATGTTGATGTGTCCTTGAGCAAGACACTTAACCCCAAACTGCTCCCATCAGTGTATGGATGTGTGTGTGTGTGTGTGTGTGAATGGGTGTGTGAATGTGTGTGTGAATGTGTGTGTGAATGGGTGCGTGAATGTGTTTGTGAATGTGTGTGTGTGAATGTGTGTGTGAATGGGTGAATGCTGACATGTAGTGTAAAGAGCTTTGAGTGGTAAGAAGACTAGAAAAGGGTTATAATACAAGTCCATTTACCATTTACCCTGTTTTCTAAGCAAGGATCAAACAAATAACGAAATTATAGCTCCAACACTATGATCCAGTACTAGGTTAAACTATACAACACAGTATTAGGTCAAGACAGGGGTCAGCAACCTTTACTATCAAAAGAGCCATTTTAGGCAAAAAAAAAAAAAAAAAAAAATCTGTCTGGAGCCGCAAACATTTGAGCATTGTGATGAAGGTAACACAGTTTATAGTCTAAGTATATAGTATATAAGTCTAATGCAGTGAGGGCCAAAGTGCAAATGTACTACGGAGTATTAGGGCCACATTGAGGGAAAAAAACATCTGAGATTTACAGAATAAAGTCATAATATTACGAGAATAAAGTCATAACTTAACGAGAAAAAAAGTCGTGATATTACGAGAATAAAGTCAAAACTTTACGAGAACAAAAGAAAATAACACATAAAATTACTACTTTATAATATTATGACTTTATTCTCATAATATTATGACTTTTTTTCTCGTAAACCTCTGACTTTATTCTTGTAATATTATTACTTTATTCTCGAAATCTCAATTTTTTTTATTTTTCCTCAATGTGGCGCTAATACTCCATCGTACCGTCAGACCATAGACCTACAACAATAATAAATAAAAATGAAATTTAAACAGAAAACAGTTATTCATTTCCATGTTTACAAATCCACAGGGAGCCACTGGAGAGGGGCTAAAGAGGCTGCAGGCTGCTGACCCCTGGGTTAAGATATCTAGATGTTCTAAAGCCTGAAAACAGAGCCATGAGGAGGCGCAGAAGTCTAGTTTTCTCTCAGAACACTTGAATTACAATATGCTGAAAGGTTATTATGGGATTGTTGCCCAATGATGCCAAAAATATACTGCCTACTGAGGCTTTAAAGGACGACAGTCTACTTGTAGTAGAATATCTATTTTTACACTATAGGCTAGTATTCCTACTTTTACTCCACAACGAGATTCTTCCAGCGCAGCTTACTACAGTCTGTGTTTGGTGTGATTTCAATGTCAAAATAATGCTGTGATAGTTAACAGTAATTATTACACTGTATTCATTTGATCCATTTTGCCCACAACTAGCCCTGCAGGCTTGTCCTCTGCAGTGCTGCTGTTGAATGCAGCACATTATAGCAGCACACAGCATATGCAGCATTAATCAATGCCCAATAATGTTTGGTTATAGTGTACTCTGTGTGGATCGTCCACTGTCACCCCAGGCAGAGTATGCAATGAGCCAAACGTCTCATCTATGGGCTTTTCTTTAGGATATAAAAAAAAAAAAAATCCTGATTGGGAAAATTCTTGGCTTCTTCCATATTTGTTTAGGGATGCATAAGAAAAATACCCAAACCTAGATTAAAAAAAAAATTTAAAATTAAAGTATGTTATTTATGCCACAGTCATCTTTAATTCAGAGCACATGCATGAGGAATTCACTCCGCATATAGAATAATCAGACTAGTATTTAATGACACGTGTAACGGTGGAGTGGTTAGGGTTAAAGTGGTGTGTGTTAGGGTTAACGTGGTGTGTGTGTGTGTGTGTGTGAGTGTGAGGGTTAACGTGGTGTGTGGAGTGCAGTGACAGGGCCGTGAGCAGATGATTTAGATACGTGTTCACACAGTGCCAGGGACTCTGCACCTGAGAGCAGAGCCAATTCAAATATAGCACAGACTCTTGGGAAAAAGTTTCCTTGAAAAACATGATGAATGGCAGTCCGGCGTGTTTCAGCGCGAGGCTGCATGGCGTGACTAATGCAAACAGGTTTTTCTTAGGCAACAGAGTAACCTTTGCTCAACATTCGGAAATCACATTTTTATTTCGACTCATATTTGACCTCCTGAAGTAAAATAGCGTGCTGCTTTCAGAGTATATTTTACACCCTTTTCTGCATGGTAATGTTGGGAAAACGGCACCCAATCAGACACTAATTAAAACATCATCTAATGATTTAACTGAATAGAAGCCAGGCTGTGTGAGGGCAGACTGTCTTTAGGGCCTTACATCAGCAGGAGAGAGTTGGCTGTGTAAATTTGAGTCAGCTCTTTGAGCAAACAATGATATAACACTGTGTAAACACTGGGAGTATCACAATGTGGAGCAACACCACGGCACTTCTGAGAACTGTTGGCTAATTTTGGTTCACATGTACTGAGGCAGGTCCTTGTTACCAGGGATGTATACATTACCCTATAGGACAGATATAAGTAGCTATAGGCTAACAGCTCTGTGAGGTTGTATTTAAAGGTCCCATATTGTAAAAAGTGAGATTTTCAGGTCTTTTATATTATAAAGCAGGTTTAAGTGCTATATAAATACTGTGAGAGTATCGAAGCGCTCAATCCATGGAGAAATACACACAGCCCGCATTCAGAAACTGTGCGTTTGAAACAAGCCGTTAGGATTTCTGTACATTTGTGATGTCACAAATATACAATATTTAGACCATTTCACAGTTTTAAACGTAAACATTCTAAATGTGTCCCAGTTTTCTTTCCTGGTTGCAGTTTATAACATTTGAATAACATCAGTTGACAGGATGTAAACATGGACTCAAGCTGTTGCCTAGCAATGCAATTCCGTTGCGATTCCGTTGAAATGCGCTAATACGGAGCGTTTCAGACAGAGGGTGAATACAGGTATATTCAGGCAGACAGTATGAGGAAAATAATGTGTTTTTTGAACATTAAAGCATGTAAACATGCTCTAGTAGAAACACAAAATACAAGTATGAACCTGAAAATGAGCACGATATGTCCCCTTTAAGCACATTTAGGCTTTGAGCTAAATGCTAACGCAAGCATGGATGCTATAAACCAGTCTTTCTTTTTGTACTGCAATTTAAAGTCATCCTCTGGGCAATGCGAATGTCTGCACAAAATTTGATTGCAATTCATCTACTGTAGTATTTGTTGAGATATTTCAGTCAGGACCAAAGTGGTGGACCAACTAACCAACAGACAGACCATCTCTAGAGCCACACCACTAGCAGGGCTAAAAACATTTAGCACCTATTTCCTTGGTCAGCTTTCTAGAAAATCTGCTGGATTTCAACCCCTCAGAGTACATGGTCTCTCAACCGGGGCTGTTATCGGCTCTTATCTGTCCTCCTGACAACAGGAAGTGGTCGGGGTCATGGGAAATATGGTGCTGATTTGAAGTACGAGCTCTTCCAAAACATTGAGGGGTAAGATAGCAAAGATCTTTACTTGAGTACTGAAGCTTTATTAAAAGGGCACTTGACTCATGATCTCAAAGTCCTTATTTAGAAACGTCTCAGGATGAAATTTGATCTCAGCAGTTTGCATAGGTAGAAATCCAGGTCAGCAGTTATTTCTAAATCTTGAACTTCATAATGGAAAAGTCCCAGTTCTGTGCCAGCCAACATCCAGTATCTCCTCATTCCTCATATTCAAATGTCCCAACATCCTAAACCTTCGACAGCTGAGATTGTCGGGCTTCTCTGAACAGCGCAGATATACTCAGAAACTACTGCTGTGATCATGACTGGACCGGTCTGGGTCTGACTGACCTCTTGGAGGATCGGGTGCAACAAGAGGCCAAAATGTTCCCATTAATGTGGGCTGCAAAACAAACACAGAGTGCCAGAAGGCTGCAGAGAGGACACTGAGGCGGCTGCAGATCAAGATGAATGACCAACACCAGGTAGGGTCTGATCACTCGGTCACCTGCCGGATGTTGAAATACTGAAATGACCTGATATGGCTTTCGGAAGGAAAAGTAGAACACGTAGATGGGTCATATTTAATGAAATCATCCCTCATTTAAAGCTCTTGTGATTTGAAGAAGTTGGGAAGTCTTCCAACAACAGTCTGCCCTTGTTACAGACGATGACTTTACTTCGATCTTTACCTAAACTATGGATCTGATGACAACTGTAGAGTAAAGATATTGATTTTGTAAACTTTGTGCAGCTTGCACAAAAGGCTCCAAAGGGCTCAAAAAAAGAAAGATAACACTGATTTAACCTAAACTTTGGAACGGTGGTACAGAAATATTAGGCTGCACTCTGTCTAATAGGTTTATAAAAGAAGACTTTTAAACTAAGGTTTGGTATTATGCAGGTTTATTAAAGAAGACTTTTAAACCACGGTTTGGTATTATGCAGGTTTATAAAGGTGACCAGAAAGCAAAGTCAATATGAAGGTGGTTTAAAGTTTCCTCATCCTGCAATAAAGTCTGAGATTTTCTTTTCATTTGTAGTGTAGTGATACACGAGGGTTTCTGTAGAGTTCAACAAACTAAAATTAAGACTTTTTAACACCACATTTCATTATCATACGGGTCACAGAATGACAAAAACCCCAATAGGGACAATAAGGCCTACGATTATTTAAGGACATGAATTAAAGGTCTTATTGATAAGTGAGAATATTTCAAGATTGAAGTCATATTTCGAGGAAAAAGGTTGTATTATTTTAAGATTAAAGTCACAATATTTCAAGAATAAAAGTCATATTATTTAAAAATTAAAATAATAATATTTCAAGTAAAAAGTTTAAAATAAAGGTCTTATTGATAACATTTTATGTCTTTTTAAAAAAAATAATAATAATACATCTACAGAGCCTTTAGAAAGGTGCTGAATAACAGCATAGCTTTTCCTGAAAAAAAGATATATAATGATTGTGAATTAATCATTTAAAAAAGGTTGGCGGGTCCAAAATGAACGTTTTGTTTATCTCTGTGGAATATATCTGACATTTGGTTCCCACTTCTCACAAGGCTTGTGAGCCAACAGTACAATGACGTTGGGATCACAGGGTATAAAACGGATAAATGTCTGAGGTTGACGGTAAGACTGGCAACAACTTGTTGTGAAGTGAATGCGATGGAACGGGGGAGGGAGAATGTTAACAATAGCACCTTTAATTGACATTTCTGCCACACTTTTGTCTGTATTTTCAAGC
The DNA here is from genome assembly GCA_916700995.1 of Hozukius guyotensis. Classification (NCBI taxonomy): domain Eukaryota; kingdom Metazoa; phylum Chordata; class Actinopteri; order Perciformes; family Sebastidae; genus Hozukius; species Hozukius guyotensis. Next base: position 66,804 of record CAKALU010067895.1, on the reverse strand, counting down.
TTTATATAACATACCACTCCTACTATAAATAATCAATTAACATGACCTGGATCCAGTTAAGTAGCAAAAACTGAAAAAAATATCATTATTTAATTTAAGTTTTGCAAATTAAATTGAAGCCTTTTTAATACCTTCTAAGGCCTTTTTGAATTCAATGAAGACCATGAATAATGAAAACTTTAGATATCTATGTAAAATACACTCCTAAGTATTGAATAGAGAGTAAACACTGCCATCTGCTGGCCTATAGGTGGAGGTAAGTTGAATGTCTGCTTCTATTAAAAGAAAGCACTCATACACACTTATGTATATTATCAAACTAATGTTTTTATTTGTATTGAAGGTTACAGAGCATCTTTCTATCAAAATAAGTAAAACAAAATTTAAATATGAATTCAGTGGTATTAGTGGTCTCCACTAATGGTCTGGGTTGTACAGTAAGAGTTCATTCTATTCTTTAAGATGTATGATTTTATTGGTCAATAACTCAGTTTACCAGGATGGAGGAACTGATCTAATGAAACGTTCCTTTAGGGGATGTGACGCCTTCTGACTATGCGCCCTTTGACATGTTACTGATCCAGTGGATCCATTTACACTATTTTATAACCAACTCTTCATATGATGACGTGATGATGTTTAGTCCCAATAACACATGTACTGTATGTCAAACTCACCGCTGCCTTCAAATATGTATAATCACACATACTGTACACAACAGTGCCGATGGGATGGCGACACAAATGGATTGTTTGGTGTAATTGTTACCAGATTCGAGTGATTTGAGAGGATGAGGGGACACAGAAGTTCAGGGGGGGGTGGGGTGTGTGTGTGTGTGTGTGTGTGTGTGTGTGTGTGTGGAGATGAGGTGTAGACGAGGAGGGGGGGTTCACGAGTCTACGATCGCTTTTTTCTGCTCTCAAGATTTCTGAAGTTGGCCGACCGAATCTTCATCTCTGCAAATTCAATCGAGTGTTCGTGGCCCTTCCAGTGGAACCAGTTGATCCCCTGCAGCAGGAATACAGAGCACAGATCATCACACAGAGAGATACTGGATCTAAACCAACAACCAACAGACGGACATGGAGGGAATCCTCCTGGAAAAATCACATTTGTTTCTTTATTACACCGAAGATGAGAGATAAACAGCTGCATGGACATCATAAATGTTGGAGAGAGTGGAACATTTCACTCCTTTTCTTTTAGAAATGTAAGAAAATAGCTGTATTTTGGGTAGATCGGCAACAATTAATTGTTTAGTTGTCAACTATTAATTTATCTGATAATCAATTCAGCGGTTTGTGTCGTTTTTTTAAGAATTTTTTTTTTTTTTTAAATGTGAATATTTTCTGGTTTCTTTCCTCCTCTCCTCTATGACAGTAAACTGGATATCTTTGAGTTGTGGACAAAACAAGACATTTGAGGACGTCATCTTGGGCTTTAGGAAACACCAATCAAAACATTTTTCACCGCTTTCTGACATTTCATAGACCAAACAACTAATCAATTAATCGAGGAAATAATCGACAATGAAAATAATCGTTAGTTGCAGCCCTAATTTTGTGAAACTGAATGTAAAGTGTGACAACAAATACTAGGATATAAGATCCCCATGATCCAACCAAGTATGGTACTTTTAAATATTTGGTCAAAATACTGTTAATAGCAAGTAAGAAGTTTTTTCTTGTAAATTTACCACTTTAATCTCAGAGCTTTTTTCTCAGAATATTACTCCCCGCCCAGGCTCTGTAATTATATATATATATATATTTACCTACATTGGCCCTAAAGCTGTAGGAATAATCTGAAACTTGAAATGAAATGTACGTACCTTACTGTGACTGTTGTCACCGTATTTCCCCATGAGGTTGACACGATGACAGTTTTTATACCAAAAGGCACCTTTGTAGGACAAGGCGCAATTTGTGACGGCGATATCGTTGTCGTTGTCGTAGGTGGAGAAGGGTCGACCCTGGTGGTACGTCATGGAGTCACCTGGTGGAGACATGGACGGTAAAGCTCAGATAACACAGCTCATGTGAATGTGAGACAGTTCATGTCATAGTGGCTTTTCTTAAAGGAATATTATATATCAATTCATTTTCTTGCCGAGAGTTAGATGAACCTTCATATGTGTGCGTTTAGTATAAAGCTACAGCCAGGAGACAATTAGCTTAGCTTAGCATAAAGAGTGGAAACAGGGGGAAACAGCTAGCCTGGCTGTCTGCAAAGGAAACTAAATCCACCTACTAAAGCTCACTATTTAAAGGGAATGTTTGTAAGAATCAGAAATGCTTGTTAACAGCGACACCTGTAGCCGTTAAGTCAACGAAAGTCAGCGTCCTGTTGCTCGCGCTTGTGCTCGCTCTACATAGACATGAACGAACATCGCTCAAAACAGTGAGGCGACACACGTCAGCTAAAAGCACAATATCACTCTATATTTCAGCTGCTTGGCAGTAATGTTAGCTGACCAGACGAAGGTCTCTCCATGAATCAATGCTGATCCTAGTGTTGGCTTTTCCTGCCTCAGCCTCCCGACCGCGGCCGGAGGGAACAGGGGAGACACCGGAGTTTTGGTCGGAGACGATAACGTTTCTCTCTGCGGAGCCCCGTCACTTCACAAGACACGGGAAACCTCTGTTGGTCTGGAGGAGCTGCAGCATTTATTTCTGCACAAATGTCCACTGTACATTCACTAGATATTCTCAGAGCTAAACTAACTCTTCTGCAGTGTGTAGTGTGCGCGCATACACATGAGAGTGGAGCGAAAGAGCGAGAACGAGCGCGGTGCGTGAGTGAAGGCAAGCAGGCAGAGGAGCAGAGTACAGCAGAGACTCCGGTCCTGGAGACCAAAGCTACGGTCTCCCCCGCGTCCTCCGACCGCGGCCAACACTGTTTAACAGACGGGCTTCACTAGATACAACCAGGAGGTTTTGGTGCTTCTGTGTAGTTTGTGTTGGAGTCTGAGTCTGAACAGCTTAACCACACGCGAGTGGGACACCGACCCGTAATGATTTATACGTGTAAGAAGTTACAAACAGTCTCTTTAACAGCTTGTATCTCATTTACTTAATTTGTATAAAAACAACAAGGTTTGGTTTCACAGCGGGTTCTGTGCAATTTTCATTTAAATAAATGCCTGTTAAGTCACTAACTTAAATCACAATCTATCGCCGAATGAGGAACCACAATGATGACTGAGCCTAGGTCGTCTCTCCATTCAGTACAATCTGAGCACAGTCCTCAGGGCTTCTGTCCAACTAGAAGAACATATTAAAACGACATCATCTTAGAGACCTCGGCTGCCCACCGATGAAAGTATTGCAATATTTATATATTAAAAATATATATAGTTACTGCTGATGCATAGCGAACATTTCCTACTACTGCAACTTCACATTAAAAACAATGTTTGTGTTGCATACAATCTGGATGTCCTCGTCCACCTGTGGTGGTGTGTGATAGTTGTGGTGGTGTGTGATAGATGTATTTGTCTGCTTGTGTTGGTTGTTTTAATTGTTGTAACTGTTCATGCTGCCCTCTTGGCCAGGTCACTCTGAGATTTTAATCTCACTGAGTTTTTACCTGGTTAAATAAAGAATATACTGTATATATATATATATATATACAGTATATTTGACTGGCAAAACACAAGTTGACTTTTATTATGAGGCAGTCACAGGAAATACAATGTGTTTGTCGGTGAGCTTGAGCTATTGTTCATCAAAAATGCGTTTACAAAACAAAACAATGGTCCTTTTCAGCATTTTTCAGTTTGAAATATTACAGTGAGTGATGGAAAAAGAGCGATGGAAGAAGACGTAGCAGACACAGTGAGCTGTCAGATGAAGAGCTGCAGGCAACAGGCTGCACACCGACACACCGCCAACTTCTCAGCAAGGTAACCGACTTTGGCAGACTCAAGCTGTTCGCAGTGTTTTCTTGCCGCACTTCTTTCTTAAAACTAAAGTAGTTTGTTTTGCTCCCCACAGTATTCTGGGACCGGTAGGATTAAATCTCCATTTGCAGTTAGCACCCAGTATATAGGATGTCGCCAACTCAATTTAGATTTAGAGGTGCTAGTAGGTGGATTTTCTTACTTTTAGAGAGAGCCAGGCTAGCTGTTTCCCCCCATTTCCAGTCTTTATGCTAAGCTAAGCTAACTGGCTACTAATATTTACTGGACAGACATGAGAGTGGTATCATTTTTTCTCATCTATTGGCAAAAAAGGCAAATAAGTGTAGTCCCCAATATGTGGAAGTGATCCTTTAAAGTATACATACCTGCTGTTCCACTATACGCTCCGATGTAGATTTTATAGCGTGTTCTTGGCTCTGCAATCGTGAGCTTGTCGTACTGAGCGTAGGCCGATTCCCCGTGGTCCCTCAAGTCCACTCGCAGCTCATAGTGGCCAGAATTAGTGATTTTATGGAGGTTTGAGAGACCTGTAATAATTTAATATGTGTGAGTTGGGAAGAAGAGAAAGAGAAAGAGAAAGAGAAGACTAGAAGAAGAGAGCTCTTCTTACCCAGCCAGAACTCATCGTTCATGTTACCGAAGCCAGCGGTGTAATTCTTCCAGTTCCTGAAGAACTCCAACTTTCCATTCTGCCGTCTGAGGAGAACCTGAAGAGGACAGAGTGTCACAACAGATCCAAAATATTCATAACAAGCACGACCGAGGTCACCGCGGCTGCTGTCTATCATTAGAGAAAACGGGCAGTGTGACCTGATGTATGGTTGATGTACTCACCATCCATCCTCCGCCATCTGTAGTCATGTCACAGTAAACCTGGATGGGCTGGCTCTCCTCTCCTCCCACGTACACGGTGTACAGACCCGAGGTCGTCTCTCCGTTCAGTAAAATCTGAGCACAGTCCCGAGGGCGTCTGTACAACTGTCCAACTAGAAGCACACATTAAAAAGACATCATCTCAGCTGCTTTATATTCAACACAGTTTACAGTATCATGTGAGAGTGAGGACCTTGGAAAGAAAAGGAATGAAAGGAAAAAGGAAAGTTTTTTCCATCGGGAGCAGCTCTGACAGAATGAAGGATCAGTGCAGGTGGAGTATCAGATTAAAGGGAAGGAATCTGCGCTATAAAGGAATATTTTTCTAACGTGTGTCTGGACCGTTGCGTGACAAATCACCCGATCTTTCACTGCTAAAATACCAGAGTGTTGCTTTTCAGGTGATACACAGAGGTGTGTGTGTGCTTGCATGTGTTTCCGTCCTTACTGGTAGTGAAGACGGTGGTGACGTGACGACTCCTCTGTGCTCCGGCGATGGTCTGCAGTCTCACATCGTACTCTGTGGATCCAGTCAGCTGAGCCATGTTGTAAGAGGACGCTGTCGGGCTTAGCACCACTTCCTGAATGCACACACACGTATAAAACAACAAAGCAGGATTTGGGGTTAGTGAGGTAACTTAAGGGTTAACCCTTCAGGGTTTTCCGTCCTACGACGGTGGTTCACTTCTTACCGGGGTAGATCACCATGGTAACTGATGCTGAACAGCTAACCTGCTCCGGAGCAGGTTATAATCCAGATAAGAGATCAACTCGTATAAAAGCACCGCCTACTGACCAATCAGAGCTTTGTGCGGTGATCGTATGGTAATATTACACAAATATGAAGAAGTTTAAATCATAATCAGACTAAAAACAACACAGTTTAAACTGACAAATGCAGGAAGGACAGCTGGATTTATGCTGTGGGTGTTTACTGCTTTGAATTCTGTTTTTATATTTATTTTTTTACTTGGTCTTGAGTCTGTTTCCCACCGCCTGATGCAGCTGAAAGAAGGTTCAAATAGTCATACATGCCATATCATAATTAATGCCTATAATGAGGTGTAATCCATCCATCCTTTACATATTGTAATGCTTTTTATATCTAAACGACCATATCTGACTTATGAGTATTCCGTTTAATTAATAAGTCTGTTAATTTCCGCATTCACACATCGGGAGTTTTTTCTTTTGCCAGCTGTCCTTCTTGCATTTGGCAGCTTCAACTGTGTTACTTTTAGTCACACTGAACGACAGAGACACACTGAACGCCAGGCTGCAGAGTGAGTTTACCGCCAGCAGCCCTCGTCACATGTCATGATGCTTCTTCATACGTTTGAGGACTAATCTGCCTGATCTTCACAGGTCTTTAGACCGCAGTGGAAACGCAGACAACAGTGAGCTGAAGAAACCTTTTAGTTCCTTGGAAAGTAGTTCCCAGGACTAAAAGTGGAACTTTGGGTGGAAACCCGGCTTTAGTTTGACTTTGGTTATGGAAAAAACTAGAAGAGACACACATCAAAGTACAAATATTTTCTGCTTCTCTTTATGTATTTATTAAAGTTAGAGTTGGTAATGTTCTTCAAAAACACGTTTTGTTTTATTTGTTGAAATTCTTTCTAGACTTTTGGAGCTAATACTGCTAGCTACTTTCATTGGAAAAGAGTTGGCAACACTGGGCTGATAATTGGTAGTTTCTCAAAATGACCATCCCTAGATTTAATAATATAAAAAGATAGAAGTTAATAGTTGGTGCCCAAAACGTGTTGCATTCATGAGCTTTAAAATCAAACAATAACAACACATGAACAATGTGAAACAGATGATGTAAATTTGGGACTTTCTTGCATTGAAAAGTTACTCTTCAAAAGCAGATCTTGGATGTCTGAGTTTCTTTGAATGCACCAAAAAGAAAGTTTATAATTGTCATTTGTTGTTGGTATAAACCTAAAAACAATGGCTGCCAAGAAGTTAGGAAATAAATGTGATGGCTGATGCTTTGGAACATGGTCGTCAGTAACGGTGAGTTTACGCAGTCTGTGGTGAAAAACTAGCAGTGATTGAACTGGTGCGGCTGCTCGTGTACGTACCCTGATGACACCATCGGCAGAGGAGAAGGTGAGCGTGTAACCGGTCACAGCAGCCTGCGGAGGTTTCCACGTCAGCGTTGCACCGTCAGTTTGAATGTTAATAGCTGTCAGATCACGAGGAGGATCCACATCTGAAGATACAACATCACACTGCACATTTATCATTCATTAAAACATACAAGAATAATATAGAGTTTGCTTCAGGTCCTTCGTCTCTCTGTAGGCCTACCGGTGGTGAATTCAGTAACAGCAGGGTCACTCCTCTCAGCCTCTTTCACAGCATGTACTCCCACTGTGTAGTGGGTTCCTGGAACCAGGGAGCCCATCTCAAACTCCACCATGTTCCCAGAAACATGCTCCACCACCGGGGACACTGTGAGGCAGGACACACCCACACAGTCAAGTCACCAAATCACATCATCAAAGTCATTCACACACGTGATTTGATATGTTGTGGAAGGAAAACAGGGCGACCAATAAAATCTAATATTCTATTGGTGAGAATTTACTACTCTTGGAGGGAAAACTCTGAATTTCAGTGCCAAAGACTGCGTCACTGTAACTGTTGTGTACACAACAATAAAAGAACTTGAGCTAATTCTGCTTCTTGTCTGAATGAAGGGCTAATGTAGATAGATAGATAGAAGAGAACAGAACAGGAACACACCTGATTCAGCGCTGTAAGTGATAGTGTAGCCGTCGACAGTGGCCACAGACGGCTGCCACACCAACAGGGCTGAGGTGTCAGAGACGTTAGCTGCAGTCAGACCCTGAGGTCTGTCCAAAGCTGGAGGACACACAAACAGGAACAATTCAATTTTCTACGAACTGACTCCAACATCAGAACAAGTCGGGGAGGACTGACACAGACGTGTTGTATAAGAGAAGAAGAATAAAGCCGACCTGTGATTACAGTGTCAGTGCTGGGGTCACTTTCCTCCAGACCCTTCACAGCACTCACGGTCACTTGGTACATTTTGCCAGGGATCATATCGTGCAGCAAAGCCTCAAACACGTCGCCATCCACAGTCACCATCAGTGGGCTTCCTGTGGAAGGTAGACAACAAAACCTAAATCAAATATGTGGCTCATATCCACTGTGGCGACCCCACAGGAGCAGCCGATAGACGGACAACAACAACAGCAAATTCTAGCCACACAATAACCCTGATGGACCTCTTACCTCCTTCAAAGGGCACATAGGTGATTCGGTAGTTATCCACTGGAGAGCGAGGCATGGACCAGTGAACTACAGCCGAGGAGTCCGTCACTTCAGAGAAGCTGAGTCCTCTTGGAGTGCTCAGACCTAGTAAAGTACACATGGATATGCACAGACAGGTAAGCAGAAGAAAAGGTGAAGGAACTATGGCCAGTAACATTGCAGGAATACAAGAAAACTATTGGAGGATCCCAAAAGACCAATTTCTATTCGAGTCAGACAAGCCTAAACCAGAGGAGTAAGGATGATTAGTGGGACTGTGGGTTCAGTTCTCAGACAGCAGACGTCACACCCAGAAGTTTAGTAGTTAGTATAAAACTGCACACGTTGCTGTGTTGTTATATACCTGTCTGAGCAACCCCAGTAATAGGTTGGGAGCGTTGGTCCAATGTGACACCATAAAGCTCGATTTCATACTCGCTGCCACTCATGAGTCCTGTTAAAACCTTGGTTCGTTCATCGCCACGGACGCTGTACTCTCGAGGGTGGGCTAATCTTTTGCTGTCTCTTATTTTGATCACATATCTGTCAAACAAGTCTTCATCAGCCGTCCACGACAGACGGAAACCGTCGGCTGTGATGTCCGAGACAAAGAGATGCTCCACCTCAGGCTCTGCCTCTGGTTAGACAAGGAGACAGAAGATTGCAGTAGGTTTGGTGTTTTTCCCAGCAACATTCATCAACTTCTGATGAGGTATGGAAGAAGTCAGCATTCAGGCAAGAAGGTTTCCATGTGGCACATTGGGTTAAATTCCAGCCACCTCCGACCTGCCATGCTCAGGCGTCCGTTAGTGTAAATCAGTTAAACCCACAGCACACGGGCTACAAGGTTTAAGTGAATTAAAAAGACGAGATGCTTTTTGTAACTGTTTATTTATGTCAGTTAACAGGGTCACATTCCTTAAAAGGCTGATCTGTTGGGATGGATTTCGGCATACACCAGTTGAGACGAGGTCCCCATGCGTCTTCGAGGCCAACCTCGATGCATTCAGTGCATTCAAAGACAATGAAACAAATGAGATTAGAAGTTAAATCAACTGACATTTCATGCTCAGAATGTCTCGTTGATTAATCAGTGTTTTCCTACATCTGATCATTTTGCTTTTTTTTTCAAGCCAGATTGACAAAACCAGCATCAAAAAAAGGTAGCAGCATGGTGAAAGGAACTTTAAAAAGACGCCGATCAGAAATCTCAAGGAAAACACATTTTAAAATATGAAAACAAACAAATATGTTTGCTCATATTTTGGAGATACAGAAGAAACAAGACGAGAGCTCCGCATCTCTTTCTCCCAGCGACGAAGCAAATACTTAAAAAAAAAGAAAAGTGAGATCATTCTGGAAAAGATTTGTGTTATAAATCTGAGTTAGGGTTAGGTAACAGTACTGAGCCGAAGCCTCACCATCCAAACATGGCAGGAAACAAATTCAGCCCAGTCGGCATTGTACGTTTCTGCAAACCATGGATACATTGAATGTCACGTAGACTGAGTGACGTAGTACATCGAGCGACCATTACATTATGTGGTATAATAAGGTTGTGTCTAGCAGGTAACCCGCAAACTGCGAAAACTTGGTGAGATTCGCTGCCCAATGACCTATCCTAACCGTAACTATCCAAGGTCAACTCCTAACCTTAACTATAAGAGGTTAATGCCTAACCATAACCATCTTGTGAGAGTTTCGCAATTTGCGTGTTACCTTCTAGACACGTCCGTACAACAACGAGTATATCAAGAAATAAATTCCAGTAAAGGCGGGTGGGAGTGGTGGACGGACGGATGAAACAAACACAGGACTTCCACCCAGGACACTGACGCTGTCGGTGCCCCGTTTGAAACCAAAAGTAAATGTTGACTTTACGGTGTTGCGCTTCTTACTTAACGTTACGTAAGAAAGTCCGCTATGGGCGGTTGTTGTTTATTTGCATGTATTTATGTGGTTACGTTATGTTATTATTTTAACACGAGCCATGATCTTTTTTCTGACCTTAACCAAGTATTTTTGTTGCCTAAACCTAATCAGTGGGATTGTGCGTTTCTGAAAGCGTGATATGAAGCTAATATGAAACGTATTTATGAAAGGTATCAAATAAACAAAGGACTTTCACCCAGGAGATGGCTTTTACGTTATTTTCTTAACACAAACCGTGATCTTTTATCTAACCATAACTATGTAGTATTGTTGCCGAAACCTAACTAATCATTTCACAACGTTAACCACGTGGCATTGTGCGTTTCTGCAAGCGTGATACAAGGCTGATATGAAAAGTATTTTTGATTCAGAAGCGTCGACATTCAACGTATCCCGTGGTTTGCATAAACGTACAAAGGCAAACTTTTTTTGGGCAACTGGGATGCAAATTGTATCAAGCTAATTTTGGTAAATTATATCTTCTGTGATTAGAAATTAGTATACAAAAAACATTAATAAAGAATGATGGCGTTTATAGACCAGCCAGGTTGAGATGGTGAAACTTCAGAATTGGATCATTAAGTTTAAGATCATCTCTGAACAGTTTACACTTGTTTAGTAAGAGAAGGGGCCTTGCAGAGCACTGTGAGCGGTACCTGTCACAGCCACTGTAGTCAGAGGCCGAGAGAGAAGCCCTGATTCTGACACCCCGGTCAGCCTGACCTCATAGCCTATGCCGGTGATGAGGCCCCAGATGTCCAGGTGACTTTGGTTTCCTGGCACAGTGAACTCCTGAGGCTCCAGCAGCCAGCCAGAGTCTGTCACCACTATGTGAAAATGGCTGAAGCCGCCACTAGAGGGGGCTAATTCCTCCTGCTGCGGCGGCTGCTGCTGCTGCTTCACCTCCCACGACACTCTGAAGCCGTACGGAGTTATGTTGGAAATGGTCAAGTTTTCCACTTTAGGCAAAGGAGCTGGAGAAGAGTTGGTTTGATTTTGTGGGAGGGGGAACAAGATTCCATCAGGAGGTTAATGTGTGCAATGGTTGCAAAAGCAGCTTTTAAAATCTGTTCTTCCTGTGAGGTTTTAAAGGAGGCAAAAAGAAGTTCACGATGGGAAAATCTGACCTGAATATCTCCTAAACTTAAAGGCCAAAACACATCAAGGGCAAATTTTGTATGCATCATAAAGTTTGATATACTTCTGCTATAGACTGTAGAGAAAACAGTGGATGCAACCTCTCTTTCGTAACGCCACATTTTGAAGCTTGGATTTACTGTCTGGAGCCATAAAACCAAAACAAGGCGTGAAAATAAACGAGGATTTATTACAATAAGGAAAAGATGCTACTGAAGACAATTAGCAGACATGTATCACTAGATGTGAGGATGAAAACCTCTTGTACAAAATGATGTAGCAAATGGCCCTTTAAAGTTAAGACAGACATCTAGTGGCCATTAGTGGTACTGCATCTTAACACAATTCTAACACACAGGGCTGTATCGCTAGTTTTACTTAGGTAAAACATCTGTGCACTTCTTCCACCACTGTCTATGGTAGCTACCTGACACCGCAGGCAATATTCATGAGATAAAATAAAAGACTTTCTCTATCAGAACGGAAACGGTATGCTTATTTAACATCCATCTCTGACCTCTTTGGGCTTAATAAATCATGTGGTTTCATGCACCGATAATGCAACTAGATTGTGAAAACAGTATGACGCGTGTCAAATTTTCTCTTAATGCATTTCAGGCTTTAGACCTGCAGATAACAAATAGTGTTTAAAGTTGCATTAAGAGGGCTATTCTGGTATATTGAGCTGATAGCGGGAGACACACTTCCCCAAAAGGTACTTTAGTCCATTAAATGTTTTGATGCAAAACCTCTTCATACAAACCATTTACAACTACAAGTGTATGAGTAAAATACGTGGTACCTGTGACGGCGTGGGCTAACACAGAAGGAGTGTGGCGCCCATGAGAGATACCGTACAGTTCAATATCATAGCCTGTGGCATCCATCAGATTAGAGATGGTAATGATACGAGCTTCACCAGGCAGTCTGAACTCCAGCGTATCAGACTGCTGCTCGGGGTCACTGACCCGGATAACGAAGCCATCAAAGTGGCCCGACACAGTGCTCCAGGACAAGCTGAGGTTATGTGGGCTCACAGATGACGCAGCTATGGGCCCCAACTGTGGGACATCCTCTGAACAGAGACAAAAACACGGCAGTGTTTTCAGTTATGCTGTGCTAGTAAATCACAATGTGGTTGGTACAAAAACAAAATGTAATGTGATACCTGTTGTAGCTACATCAAACAGGGGCTGTGTGTTCTGGCCACCAGCGCTGGCGTACAGCTTTATGTTGTAGCTCGTGCTCGCTTTGAGCCCGGCCATGACCGTGGAGCGCACGTCTCCTGGCAGAGCGCGCCCCATCGCCTGCGAGGGCGAAGCAGACTCTCTGACTTCTACTATAAAGTTATCAAATGCCTTCTCTCCTGTCCGCCACGACAGAGAAAATCTGTCTGAGGTAATGTTAGAAACAACTAGCCTGGACAAATCAGGCTCTTCAGCTACAAGGGGAGAGAAAAATATAAAATAGATTCATTTATTGACATTCAAAGTATCTGTCTCTCTGTATACAGGCCCAAATCAACTTTACAGTGCAGATAAGAATATTTAAATTAGGGCTGTCAATCCATTAAGATATCTAATTAACCACATGATTGTCCATAGTTAGTCGCAATTAATTGCAAAATAATTGTAAATTTTTTATCTCTTCAAAATGTACCTTAAAGGGAGATTTGTCAAGTATTTTATACTCTTATCAACACAAGAGTGGACAAATATGCTGCTTCATGCAAAGGTATGTCTATAAATATATATAAAACAATGACAGATATTGTCCAGAAACCCTCACAGGTACTGCATTTAGCATATAAAATATGCTCAAATCATAACATGGCAAACTGCAGCCTAACAGGCAACAACAGCTGTCAGTGTTTCAGTGTGCTGACTTGACTATGACTTGCCCCAAACTGCATGTGATTATCATAAAGTGGGCATGTCTGTAAAGGGGAGACTCGTGGGTACCCAAAGAACCCATTTACATTCACATATCTGGAGGTCAGAGGTCAAGGGACCCCTTTGAAAATGGACGTGACAGTTTTGCCAAAATTTTAAAAAATAAGTCTGGAGTGTTATTCAGCCTCTTTTGTTTCAAACTGAGCCGCTACGACCTAAAAAGTTGCGTTAATACGTCAAAGAAATTAAAAATAATTTTCATTAAAAGACGTTATCACGTTAACTTTGACAGCCCTAATTTAAACGCTAATAATATATGACCCTATTCTTTTTAATACACAAAATGGAAAATACCTGTTGATGCAACAATACTGACAGCACTTGTTCTGGATCCCTTGTACGTCCCATAGAAGTAGGCTATATAGTCAGTGCTAGGCCTGAGCCCTGTGACGTCATGGGACTTTACACTGTGGGATATGTTATATTCCTTTTGCTCCATCAGCCAATCAGAATCAATTATCTCCAGGATAAAACCATCAAATTCTCCTTCAGTGCCGTTCCAGAAGATTGAAAAGCTCTCTGACGTTAAGTTTGAGATATATAGTTTGCCAACCGATGGCTGATTCACTAAAGAGAGAAATCAATATTAGATTTTCATTAAAAAACATTTTGCAGAACAAATACTGATAGATTTAATACATTACTTCTACAGCTGATTTATCCCATAAAAATGTGTATAGTGTCACTCACCGCCACCCAATTGCAATTCCTGATAGTCTGAATAGCTTAAAAGATGAAATACATGCATATATCTTTGCTTAAAAATGAATTTAGCAGCTCCAATTTTAAACCAATTACACCTATAGCTTTAATTAAAACTATGATTAATAACTAGATGGACAAACATGTAATGCAAGGGGAAAATAGCTGAAGAATACTGGCCTGCAAGTGGTGAATTTAATGTGAAAATGTGGCAAAAGAAGAAATATAATAGCATAAAATAGAAGTCTCTTTCATGCATATGACGGGAGATGTGATCATGCAGTTAATCTGTTAATAAGAGAACAAGATAAATTCTGCATAAAGTTGCACCAGAGCAAAGCAGGACAGGACAGCTACAGAGAAAGTTAAACTTATAACAACTTATTTTACATGCAAAGAAAAGATGAAAAGATAAATTAGGCGTCATTCAGATGTAAAACAAGGTGGCGTTACTGTTAACCTCAGATTAGATTATTATCTTTTTACCTTGATAACGACAAGAAGATTTAATCTTTTGCCACCTAGTAATTCAAAAGGAAATGAGGATATTTACTTTGACGTTCTGAATCTAGATTCGACAAACTAATCCCACACAATCTCACTCAAACAGAGCTCAACGTGAGCACATCCATGAGCGAATGATCCCTGGAGGTTAATCGATTATACACTGAATGAGTGTTGATGGGATGAAATGAGATGGTCACGCTGTCACGGCGTGAAAGTAGGTGAGAGTTATTGGTTTTGCTTTTGCAATCATTGCAGCACATCAGCGTCAAACCTTCACCACGATGCAGGGGATGGTAGAGGGGGGGGGGGGGGGGGG
>CAKALU010067895.1:7651-44302 GCA_916700995.1 Hozukius guyotensis | reverse complement strand
AGAGCCATGACTAATGACTATTTCTAATGTCATTAGCTTCACATTTATATTCCCCTGAGGGTGAATTGTAATTACTTTGTTGATCCGCTGACTTTTTATGTAGCGCCATCTTCAGGTCAAAAGCATTCCTATTTAGTCCAATACTTTGGTTTACAATAAAGTACCTTCAGAAATAATGACATTCCCATCAGCATTAGATGTATTTAATGCTTTTTAGCAAATATCAGCACGCTAACATGCTAAGCAAAGATGGCGAATATGGTAAACATTTTACCTGATAAAAATCAGCATGTTTGCATTGTCATTGAGAGCATGTTAGCATGCTGAGGTTAGCATTTAGCTACAGCCTCACAGAGCTGCTAGCGTGTCCGCAGACTCTCAGTCTTGTTCCTTCATAGACGACTTAAAAAAAAATTGCAGTCTGTTAATTTTTACCTCTATATGAGTGATAGTTATAGTGTGTGCACCATTAACAATTATACCAACAATTAAAGGAATAGTTTGACATTTTGGGAAATACGCTTTTTCGCTTTCTTGCCTGTCTTATCGTCACTATGAGGACAAGACAGAAAGTTACTGCTTCTGGTAAAGAAATAGTCTGGCACATAACCTCCTATAAAACCACAACATACTGTTTTTACACTAAACCATCAAGATATAACATGTTAAATAGTGAGCTTTAGAGGTGCTGGTAGACAGAGCCAGGCTATCTGTTTCCCCCTGCTTCCAGTCTTTATACTAAGCTAAGTTAACTTCTAGCTGTAGCTTCATAACAACATACAGACATAAAAGTGGTATCCATCTAATTCTCAGCAAGAAAATAAGCTGAGAACAAAAGTTGTTGTGTAATTCCTACTCCTACTGTACAAGTAGATCGTTTGTGATGTAAAGCCGAAGCTCACGATTTATATATGATTATGCTCACACTGTACACTCCGATCGTCAGCCACCACCTAAGTGATCACACTGTACGGTCCGATCGTCAGCCACGACCCGAGTGATCACACTGTACGGTCCGATCGTCGGCCACGACCAGAGTGATCACACTGTACGGTGCGATCGTTAGCCACGACCTGAGTGATCACACTGTACGGTGCGATCGTCAGCCACAACCTGAGCGATCGTACTGTAGGGTTCGATCGTCAGCCACAACCTGAGCGATCACACTGTACGGTCCGATCGTCGGCCATGAGCGACTGAGTGATCACACTGTACGGTCCGATCGTCAGCCACGACCTGAGCGATCTCACTGTACGGTCCGATCGTCAGCCACGACCTGAGTGATCACACTGTACAGTCCGATCGTCAGCCACGACCTGAGTGATCACACTGTACGTGTAAAATATAAAGAAAAAAAAATGCGGCCTGTCGGCTCCTGAGGGCCGTTCTGGCTGTTGATAGTTGTTAATAAAGATTTGTTTGAAAGCTTCAAGGCAGGTAAAGTGTATTTGCTAGCAGAAGTCTGTACGGGTCACAATGCTAACAAGGCAGAAACGTGCTGCCTTGATCATCTGAGCCATCCTGTCTGCTGAAACGTCTAAAAAAAAGAAGCGGCTGTGTATATGGACTCGCAAGTGGCGGGGAAGACGTGGACAGTATGGCTCGGCTGGAGTCAATCGGCCCTCGGTCTCCCCCGTACTCTGCGCGGCAAACGACGCCTGACGAAGCTGATATTCGGTCCGATTCTAAAACGGCCAGAAATGGGCTAAAATGGTACAGCGTTCGCTCTGCTTCAGGTTCTTAAAATGGAAGTAGTCAATATATTTTTGGCATCATTAGGCAAAAATTCCATAATAACCTTTCAGCATATTGTAATTCAAGTGTTCTGAGAGATAACTAGACTTCTGCTCCTCCTCATGGCTCTGTTTTCAGGCTTTAGAAAATCTAGCCCGTGACGGGAGACTTTGACCAATCACAGGTCATTTCATCGAGAGAGCGTTCCTATTGGCTGTGCTCCGGTCATGTGACCAGAATTTGGCGTTCCTTCACCAGATTTCACAATTGCTGCGGGGTCACAAACTTTCTCATTTTACAGCTTAACAGTACACTACAAGATGATTCTGAGAACATCTGAGGAGAGAAATAGGCATTAACGTAACAGAATATTGATTCATATTTGATCAGCGCTGCCTAGTTTGACCGTTTGGTCGGAGTTCGCGAGTGATTGACAGCCGGCTCTCATAGACGGCAGACTCCAGATCAGCTCTTACTGCTTGTTTTTGGTCTGTGAAATCTTGCAGATGCCGGAAGGAGCATTGGAGGACACAGAGGCACATGATTTTTTCAGGTTACCTGTTTCATGTACTACTGTCACGATATAGCGACCGTTTTATAAAAATAACTTTTTTTAAATCGTATTTGCTCCAATCTCGCCTACTTCAGCTTTAAGCAGAGAAGTGTCTACAAAGTTGTTCTCAACTATGTTAAAGATTGAATCCGTCTCTGTAGGAGTGATTTAGCTTCTAATAGTGAAATTCACAAAAGTGTGAGTCTACATTGGTGTGAGATCAAACAATAGCACTCCTGCCATGTTTTCTTTAGCCTTTATACATAAAACAGCCCTCATAAGACTCACCTTGGCTCTCATAAGACAAAGCAATACCTTGGATCACCATGGGAAAAGGCTATCATGAACTGTAATGTGATTTCCTTTCTCTCTGACGTGATGTTTACTACCTGACTAACCTCCTGTGTTTACATGTGGAGGACACATCTTTTCTCCATGTCTGGGGGGGTAAAAAGGGTACGAAAGGTTTAACTTCACTTCCATTATTCATTTCTGGGAGCTGCGTCTAGTTTCAGCCTACACAAATAAATGACATCAGAAAAAAGAACGGTGCTATGCCCAGGGAGTCCATCCACACCGACCTGCAAACTAAATGTCTTTTACATGCACAGTGAAAGCTGTTTGCCCTGGCGTGCCATATCGATTGCATGAGCAACTGGAGGCATTTCACAACGTAATGTATGGAGTAATACGGCAATAAAAGCTTCAGCAAGCAGAGGACGAGAGCTAAGAGCCAGATTTAGTGAAACATGGTCATGGTACACTGAGATTCAATGTGTTTGAGTTATTAGCTAAATACTGTTAGATGGAACTATAGGGAGCCAGCGGGGATTTCCTGTTATTACTCTTCTTTTCATTACGGAATTTCACTCTTTGACATTAATGTGTTTTTTTCAAGGTTTTTTTGCATCCTACCAAACTGCTAATGGCTGCCAGACAGAGCAGGAAAATGACATTACCATAGCATCTGAACTTCTCTTAGGTGTATCATTTTAAACATCTGTGATCTCACCAGTTCACTGAGGAAATGTTTGTTTACAGGCTGAGACTCACTGGTGGTGACGGTTTGGGATGTTTGGGGTCCTCTGGTCTTGTTCTTGATGATGTTAACAGAGACTTCATACTCCTGTCCCGGTGCAAGGCCTGACTGGACAAACTGGTTCTGAGAAGGTGGAAGGGTGCTCACAACTTTTCCATTTTCTTCTTTCTGCAAGGACACATAAACTGATGTAAAATATCCTTCTGGGAACGTGCACAAGAGATCAGATTACTGTGAGAAAATCAGGTTAACACCCACTGACTGCGGTAGCCTTAATTCATCTACAAAGTCAAGTTTACATCCAGCCGGTCAGTATTTAAATTTCTGGCATATTTTCCTTCAGAAAGAGCCAGGCTAGCTGTTTCCACCTGTTTCCAGTCTGTATGCTAAGCTAAGCTAACTGGCTGCTTCTTCATATTTAGAGTACAGACATGAGAATGGCATCGATCTTCACATCTAAATCTCAGCAAGAAAACAAATTAAGTAATTTCCCAAAACTGTCTTATCATTTCTTGAAGTTCATATGTTATATAAAAAGGTTGTGATGCGATAGTACCGACTTAGTAATGGGGGTGAAGTGTCTTCTCACTGTTTTACTCTTTACTCTTCAGCTGTGGGATCTATTTCTTTTTACGTCTTGAACATATCTGTTAAAAACAGGCAGATTAATTACAGTTTTCCTCAGTTGCAGTTTGGATTAAGTTATTATTATTCGTTACTTTCGATGGAAATGTGTAAACAATCAGATTTCGCCAGCAAATATCTACCTGTGTTAATCTTTATTCTCTGTGGTGGTGTGTTCACACCAAGAGTGAATTGAACTTTTCGCGCGGCCGGGATTACATACAAAGTCAATGCAAAGAGGCGAATAGATGTGAATTCTTACCGGGCAACACAAATGGCAAAACTACACAACGCGAACACGCAAAATCTGCGTCATTCGCGGGAGTTGAAATATTTCAACTCAAGTGAGAAATTTGCATAACGCTGTGTGATGAAAGCCTCTCAGCGTTGAGATTGTCCTCCTGTGGTCACTGACATCCTGACGTTGTTGAATCGGAAATGGAGGAAATAAATCTTGTAAGAGTCTGTGGTCACCCAGAGCTACGATAGAACATCACATCTGTACAGAGACCGGACTAAACGCTTTGTAGGAACCACAGACTGTCTACGGTAGAAACAACAAAGTTGCTGTCATATTTATGTCTAGATGACTTTTTGTTGAGTGTTGATGGAGCAGCTGCAAAGCCTGGCACTGATCCATCCAAACTCCATTCAGAAAACAAGCATTTTAAAAGTTGTTTGCTTGCCGTCTTTGGAGACAAGCACCTCCTCCTCTCCAGTGCGTCTAGCACGAATGAACACAAATGATATCGGCGGTCCAACTCGTGAAAATTGGCTTCGCTCTTGGTCTGAACACAGCAGTAGACTTTAAGAGGCCACACTATCAGTTTTTGCTACTGAAACAATAAAATGATTTCCATGAAACTTCAGAAATCAGGTTACAGAAAGTATGGAACCACGCTGCAGGCAATAAATGGAGCACTGATGACACATGGACAGGAACTGTGTGAGAGGACAGGGAGCTGTTGTCTACATCACACAGCCCATTACCAAAATGAACATGAAGGTTAGGAAAGGACATACATATTTTAAAATGGGTAAAAACTCTGCAGCACAGTTTAAAAAGCCCTCGGACTTATCAGCTGGCACAGTCATTTATTTTCAAAGAATTACTGGCTCGGATTCTAAGCGGCGGATTTAGCCGCAGTGACATCCAGACTTGCCCTCACTGAGGTTTTTCCATATGTCAAAGCAATTTTAATGGTTAGCACTAGCTGAAATAAATCCATGTTTTGCTGAGACTTCCAATAAGTTGGCACAGCTTTATCACCTCTCACTTTTTCCCGTCGCTTAATAAAATCCTGGACGAGCCTTCAAAAGAGATGGGCAGACTGACCATGTTGCGGAAATAGATCTCCCAGCCATCAAAGGGGATGTCCAGCTGGTCCCACATCACCTCCACTGAGGTGTCTCGCACTGATTTGAATATTAAACCCTCTGGCTTTGGAAGCTCTGAAGGGATGGAAACAAAAATAATCATTGAACTTTGTTTCCATGAGTGTTCACAATAAAATAGCACGGAGACAGATGTGATGTACCTGTGGCCACCCTGGCGCTGACCGGGACACTCTTCTTGTTGCTCAGAACAGCGTAGACACTGATCAGGTACTCGATGCCAGGTTCAAGCTCTTTGACGTTGGCCGCCGTTTTGTCTCCCGTCACAGTGAACTCCATTTGAAGACCGCCAGGTTTGGTGGGCACGTACGTCACAAGGTACTCTGTTACCAACATCTCGTTGTTCCAGGACACGGCCACCGAGCCAGAGGTGACCTTGTCAACAGTCAGGTCCTTTGGAGGAGACACTGGGAAAAAAAAAAAAGTTCGGTGTTGTCTTGGACAGCTTCTCATGCCCTAAATCACAGAGGATCCACCACACACAGCTGATGCAAACGCCAGAGCCACATCTGGCTGTGGTGTGAAGAACTGCCAAAAAAGTGTGAACAAAGTACAGAAGACGCAAACCTCTTTTAGACTTCATTCACCACTCAAGATGAGTGGTGAGTGAATTTGAGAATATGAGGACATGACATCACTCTGGGTTTGATTTTATAGAACATCTAGTTAACACATGGAAAGTTATTGAATTTATGAACTGCCAAATCCATTTTTTGTGTGTGCTTCTGCCAGGAATGTAACTGGATCTGGATCCATACATCGATTGAATTATTTGTTATAGCTGTGAACGTAGCAGTGCAGTGTGTGTAAGTTATTATTTGTAGGTGAATAAATGCTACAGCTACTCAAGACCCAAGCTTCCAAGTTCCTGTGTCTTGCTTGCTAACTGCTGTTTAAAGGCTCTGACACACCGAGCTGACGGTCGGCCGTCGGACAGTTTGGGTCCGTCGGTGAGCATCTGTCAGCCTAGTTCTTTCGGTGTGTCCCGCACCGTCGGCTCTAGTCTGTCCGTGTTGGAGGTTTTTTGGCCGATTCAGCATGTTGAATCAGCGGCGGCGCCCGTTGTTGAGAGAAATTACTCTGATTGGCTGTTCAGCTTAAACCAATTAGTGCACGAGAAGAGAAACGGACGTTAGGAAAGCAAGCCAACGAGTAAAGTCAAGAGGACACACACATTTTTCATCTTCATCTCATCTGATCGTTCCAACACAAGGATATTTTCACAGTGACATGAACGTATCATGTGTACGTACGTGTATGTACGTATCATAACAACGGCTTGTATATCCGCCGTCCTCGCTCTTCCTGTTTCCCTTTTTGAATGATGAATACAGACTACCGCCGTCTGCTGGTGTGGAGAGTTATTTCCTCTCACCCAGGAGCAGAACGTCCGTGCTAACTGGCCGTCGGCTGTAGTCTTTGTGGTGTGTTCGGGTGCAACTTGTCGGCCAAGACAAAGGCGACGTGAGGTTAAACAACTGGCGGCCTTCGTCGCTGGTAGTTCTCTGATGTCGTGTTGGTGTGTCCCCAGCTTAAAGTGAAGGGGGTCAGCCCCGAAGTTAGCAACAACTTCAGCTCAGGCTCAGTTAAAGTAGAGGTCTATTTTTATTCTTTTGATTAAAAAGAATAGATTGTTTTTCATTTAAATGTCTGGAAGAGCCCAGTAATAAAATTGTCAAATCCTATTTTAGTTGCTTTTTGTGAGTTGATATAAATGTAACTGATTGTGTTAAATGATATTGTCTCATATTAATCTCAGGCCCCTGAAATGAATCGAAATGGTATCGTGGCAGACTTTGTGTTATGGGCAAATATATAAATATCTTTGTTCAAAGAATGTCGTGTCATGATGAAAGTGGTGATTTAGACCCTCTAGTTTCTGCAGTGAACTGAACAGAGCTTCTTACCTTCAGAGCAGTCTTCTCCAATGTGACCCTCGTCACAGACGCACTGACCATTCACGCAGCGTCCTTTGTCCTGGCAGTTGTTGAGGCAGCTCAGCTCAGCACAGCTTTCTCCTTCATATCCACTCTCACATGTGCACCTCCCTTTGATGCAGCGCCCCCTGTTGTTGCAGTTACCTGGACAAGCGTGTACAGAGCAGTCATCTCCCGAGTAGCCTTCCTGACAGACGCACTTGCCGTCGACGCAGAAACCCCGGGCCAGGCAGTCGTTGGGACAAGCTTTCTGACTGCAGTCCTCCCCAGAGAAGCCTTCGTCGCAAACGCACTGCCCATCGACGCACCGGCCGCGGTTTTGGCAGTTGCTGGGGCAGCTCAGCTCAGCACAGTCATCACCGGTGAAGCCTGCGTGACACACACAACGTCCCTTAATACACTCGCCGCGGCCGTAGCAGTTTGAGGGACAGGTCCTGATGCTGCAGTCCTCTCCAACAAAGCCTTCCTCGCACACACACTGGCCGTTAACACAGCGCCCCCTGTACTGGCAGTCGTTTGGACAGGAAAGCTCCGAGCAATCGTCTCCCTGGAAACCGACATCGCAGGCACACTGTCCATTTATACACTGGCCTCTGCTGTTACAGTTGTTCAGGCACGCCAACTGGCTGCAGTCTGCGCCTTGATAGCCCACGTCGCAGATGCACATCCCGTTGAAGCAGGTACCTCTGCCGTTACAGTCGTTGAGGCAGGTGAGCCGGGAGCAGTCTTCTCCGCTGAAGCCGGCAGCGCAGACGCACCGGCCGTCCACACAGAAACCGTTACCGTGGCAGTTGTTGGTGCAGGTGGTTTCTCCACAGTCCTCCCCGCCGTACCCCTCATCGCAGTAGCAGGTGCCATTCTCGCAGCGTCCACGGTCGTAGCAGTCTTTGGGGCAGATGAGTTCAGAGCAGTCGGAGCCAGTCCAGGGTTCATCACAGACGCAGTCTCCATCTTCACAGTGGCCACGGCCTTGGCAGTTGTTGAGGCACTTGGTTTGAGAGCAGTCTTCGCCGAGGAAACCATCAGAGCAGATGCAAATGCCGCCCACGCACCGGCCGTGGGCTCCGCAGTCCGCAGGGCAGACCTCGAGTGTGCAGCCTTCTCCGGTGAAGCCCTTGAAGCACTCACACTTTCCGTCGATGCAGCGGCCCCGGTTCTGGCAGTTATTGGGACACTCGGGTTCAGTGCAGTTGGATCCCTTCCAGCCAGGCTCACATATGCAGCCGCAGGTTTCAGTGCTGTAGTTTCCATGACCGTGGCAGTAAGGTTTAGTTCCCACCACACCTTACAAAAGAAAGTAAAGACATGTTTTACCAATCAGAAGGTTTTGTTGAATATCATCTCTGTGGTATTTAATTATTTTGTAACAAGGCCTGTCACAATGATTACTACATCGACTTATCGTACATTATATGGACCTCAATCATTTTTGCTGACCTCGATATTGCCCATTGTATTTACGTGCATGTTTGTTACATAAGACAACATTTTAGACAACATTATTTTAGCAACTATTAGAGGAGAAGACTTGTTACCTTCATTGATATTCAGAAACTGTATGTCATGGCATTTGAGCCAAATAAAGCTCCATTCAGACTGGAGAGTTGTTGGGAGTATCACACCCCCACACTGAATTCCTGAACTCCTCAACAGATGAATGCAACAGATGTGCTATGTGGTATTCTTAGTGTAGCAATGCAAGAAGAGAGAAATAAAGAATGTTTGACTGTACTTGTGTAATCTACATACCAGATGAAGGTTAATGACACCTACCTGTGGCCTGTGCACTGCAGCAGGCCCTGTCACCGGTGCACTGATCTCTCAATGCTGAAACTTCTCCTTCGAGCATCTCCAGCCGACTCATGAGATCTTTCATGCCGGGCAGGTCGTCGGTGCAACCGCAGGCCCGCCGAGGTATGTTGATGCGGTGAGTGAAGACAATCTGGTTCTCCCCATCGACGGTGTGCTCAGTGATGTGCTGGCCTGAAGACACTGCTGCATCTTTAGGATGGAGCTGGGTGCTCTCTGGAGCGTCCAGGTCTACCGAGCACAGGGAACTGGCAGGAACATTGATGTTATAGACGTGGTTGAAAACCACAGGATGGTCCGCGCTCGGCAGTGTGGCGTTATGTTCTTTAGGGAATTCCAGAGTCTGTCGTCGATGCCGTAGGATTTTCTTAACCAGCCCGGCATTTGATAAGCTGAGCAATGCAGTCAGGAGGAGGCAGCTCAGAACGCCTCGGGTACCCATGCTGGACGTGGGACGTGGATTTAGTGAAATAAATATCAGTTTGAACCTCTCACTAAAGGCCAATCCTCATTAAAGGTGAAGGTTCTGAAAAACAGAAAGAAAATATATCACACCAATGTAGTTTTCTTGTAATGTAGAAATTAGGGATGTTAATAATTAACCGTCAACCAACATTAAGCCTTTTAACCGATTAACGCTATCGGTTAAAACGGTTAAAAGAAATGTTAATAATTAACTCAAAAGTTGAGCGGCTCAGAGGAGCGGCTTGTCACTTTTAGGGAAAAAAGCTGGACCACCTTAACAGCCCACCTTAAGAGGCGGAGCCGGAGTTGCAGGATACAGGAAGTTGGCTCCGGTCGCTGGCTCGCTTGAGCGGAGCGGAGGAGTTGTAGTTTCGTAGCATTTATTCACCGACAAATAAACTGTACACACACTGTCTGCTACACCTACGTTCACAGCTTTATCGCCAACGACAAACCCACACTCCCCGCCGCCACACACACACACGGTCTGTTGGAAACACGCTAAAGTTACGCCGCAGTGACACAGCGGTGGCGAGCACGAAGCTACCAGCAGAGCTACAGCTGCTAACGTAGCACAAAAACACACTCTGTTTGTCGGACAATCGCTATCGTTAATCCGGGCAGACACAGTATCGTTCCGCCGGGCAGACACACAGCTGACAACCTGCTAAACTAAACTAAATGTGCGGTGGAGACTTTTACTGAGAAAGTGGCTGCATGTCCGCGACACTACAAGCAGCATCGTAGCTGCTAAGTTAACGCTCCCGGACGGTGAACTGGGGACTGTCTGTTGTGCTCATACACTGCAGCTGGCGCACCGCTGCATGCGAGGCAAAAATCTTGTCAGTTAACGGCTAATAATCGGTTAACAAGGGTCGGTTATCGGTTAAGAATGTTTTTCAAATTAGCATCCCTAGTAGAAATGCAACAATTAGTGAATTAATCGATTACTTGACTGAATAAAAAATAACTGGCAAATATTTGGATAGTATATACAACATAAAAAAATTTAATATATCCCATACACAGGACTTCTTCTCGCCCACGATGACTTCATCAGCTGGACAATATGAACACTATAATTTGTGGGAGCCAAACTAGAACTAATGACAAGCTTCTTCCTCAGCGTGGGAAAGCCTACTTGGATTACTCAAGTGTTGAGTTTCCAAAGGGTCTGAGTAAGCATACTGGAAATCAATAGAAAGGCCCACAGTGATTGCACAGACTAAGTGAATGCAGGATGTATGCCCTGAGGTTCACATGCATGTCTGCTGCTACGTCTGGGAGACGAAAAACTCTAGAAAAGGGGTTGCATCTCTGTCAGTGGTGCAGGATTTTTGTCCAGATTTTTTTGATTGGTAGCGGCTGACAGAAGCTCGCACAAGCAAACACTTGAAAAATGACTACCAGAAGGGAATCGTTCATGCAGTGATAGCTATGAAAAGACATGTGGAAGGTCTGGAAACTATTTATTGAGACAATGCTGATATCAGGTGACCAAAGTAGATGTTCAACAAAGGTTCTGTCTGTTGCATCTCAATGTAACCATGACTGCATTCACCTTCTCCTTGCTATTTATTTATGAACAGGACATATTTCATACTCCAGAGATACAAAATCAAAACAGATCATGGCATCTGCACATGAATCAAAACTTCTATTTGGATCCACAACTATCAAAATGCCACAAAAACACAAACAAACACACAAAAGTTTGAGACACAAAGAAGCCTACATGCGAGTTCTCGAACAGGAAAAGAAACTAGTAATAAATAAGTAATAAAAACATGGAGGAAAAATACATTAAGTTGTCACATGAAGAGAAAAAAAACTATTCTGTATCCCAGAACAAAATCTGCAAAAACATTCAGCGATCCATCCAGATTCAGATAAATCTACAAATCTTTACAACTGAAAAAACTCAAAAATATACCCACAACTTTGCCTCTCGCTGCATTCTCAATATTAAACCCATCCCCTGACCTTTGACCCCAAACCACAGGATTAAAGCAGTCTTCATGAGATATCGGAGTTATCGTAATTCCCTATCCCTATATCAGACTTATAGTGGAAACACACAACCCCCAATATTGTTGCCGCCGCTGTTGCAGATCCAACCGAATGACTTTCTGTTTTCCTGCATTTTGTTTTCAGCAGTTGTGTCATAAATCCAGCCTTTATTTTCCCGGGAGATTGTACCCGATGGCAGACAGAATTGCATTGTGATGGAGTCATAATTCTACAGCCATTACATTGTGCAATCAATATTTACTTCATAATGAGAAGTTAAAGCAAAAAAACCTGTCTGTTGTCTAGGGGTGGAGGAAAAATGGTTACAGCATAGTACTTATACTTTTGATATTTATTTAGCGTGGCTTATCGATACACGGATGTCAAGTATAACTGTACTAAGTAACTATTAACCTCTTAACAGTCCGACGGCTATTCTGTATTTCAGAGGGTGTGATGGCTCATTCTTAAAGCTGGAGTGAAGTGAATTTTTGTATCATATGAAACTAGAAAACCTAAAGAATCCATCAGTACCAACCATGTCATGTTAGCTTGTCGGGAAAAACGCTAAATAATGCTCCAAATTTACGTTACATTTTGATGAGGGAAAACTGGCATGGCAATTTTCACAGGGGTCCCTTGACCTCTGACCTCCAGATATGTGAATGAAAACTCTGAGATGAACAGAGTGGAAACTGTATCTTATCAGCTAAAACACCTTTGAAAAAGGTAATAAATCACAAAATATCTTATCGCAATACTCAGCATATCGCAACATGTTTAAAATCGCAATAAGATCGTATCGTGATAAAAGCGTATCGTGGGGCCTCTGGTGATTCCCACTCCTACTATTTAAAATACAGAAAGATGGATGCCTCACATCAGCCACACACCATCAATCAATGGAACTAGGGCATTTTCTATAAAATGTCAGACTATGGTGAAAAATGTTGTCCACAACTCAAAGATATTCAGTTTACTGTCTTAGAGGAGGAAAGAAACCAGAAAATATTCACATTAGGGATGCTCATTTTGAAAAATGTTTTTAACCGATAACTGACAAGATTTGTGTCTCGTACCAGCTGCAGGAGCACAACAGATATTGGTTGACGGGAGTCCCCAGTTCACCGTCTGGGAGCGTTAACTTAGCAGCTATGATGCTGCGTGTAGTGTTGCGGACATGCAGCCACTTTCCCAGTAAAAGTCTCCACCGCACATTTAGTTTAGTTTAGCAGGTTGTCAGCTGTGTGTCTGCCCGGTGTAACTTTAGTGAGTGGCCAACAAACAGTGTGTGTGTTTGTGCTACGTTAGCAGCTCTAGCATTGCCGGAGGCTTTGTGCTCGCCGCCACACACGTAGTCTGCGTAACTTTAGCGTTTTTCCAACAGACCGTGTGTGTGTGTTGGCGGTGAGTGTGAGGTTGTTGGTGGCGTTCTAGCTGTGAACGTAGGTGTAGCAGTGTGTGTACAGTTTATTTGTCGGTGAATAAATGCTACTAAACTACAACTCCTCCGCTCCGCTCAAGCGAGCCAGAGACCGGAGCCGACTTCCTGTATGCTGCAACTCCGGCTCCGCCTCTTAAGGTGGGCTGTTAAGGTGGACCAGCTTTTTTCCTTAAAGAGACGAGCCGCTCCTCTGAGCCACTCAGCTTTTGAGTTAATTATTAACATTTCTTTTAACCGTTTTAACCGATAGCGTTAAAATGCTTAATGTCGGTTAACGGTTAAACGGTTAATTATGGACATCCCTAATTCACATTTAAGAAGCTGGAATCTTTGCAGCTGTAGATGTAATTAAACCCAAATTTAGTAGTGTTATATTGTCAATCTACAGTATTTCACAGATATCATACAACCGTCGTGATGACGTGAACGAAGTTAACAATTTCTGCCATCCGTATGACGTGAACGCGGCAAAACTCACACCAAGACTCTGACTATCTTCTAGAATATCAGAATCTCAGTCGACATTTAAGTGACAAATTACCATCACTTGTTAAGATTATTGCCAGAAAGGTTCAGGATTGATGTGTCTGTGTGTATTCATCTTTGAGCTATACACAGGTAGTGATGAATTCTTCTGTTAGGAATACTTGAGATTTATATTTGGGGAAAACCACTAAAACAGATTAAGAAGCAGGAATCAACAGTCAACAGTCTTCGAATACAGCAAAGTGTCCTACTAGCTGCAGGACGGATCAGAATTCAATGTTGTCTTTCACTTTCTATTCTTTCTTCTGACGTGTTCCCTGAATCAAATGACAAATATTTTCCATTACTGTCACCACAGGGCCTTTAAACCATCTCATCAATTCTCTCTCCTCTCTCATCCTGACCTTTGACCTGACCTTTTCTTTTCTCCTCACCAATATCTTTGCACTCCTCCACCTGAGACAGATATAAAACGGAGCTTGAGTTTCACAAGTCCTCACACATCTGGTGAGTAGTGGGATAAAAGGTAGGTTACGACTGGTGTTGTAATCTATGATCTCCTTCTAGAAAACTTTACAAGACAAAGACAGTGTTGGCGGTAAAGAATGAATCCTATTAAAATCCTGAGCATGCGTTTCAGCTGAAGATGCTCTCGACAGCTTCAAAGGTGGCTCAATGGAGCTATTTGAAATACGTTTTTATACAAAATTTGATATTGTAGCCATAGCACTGACAGTAAAAAGCCAATAATACAGCATTCAAAGCAGACCAGGGGTTGACCAAGGACATCTTATGTGACTACGGGACATGGGGAGACAATTTGGAGAGAAAATTGAATAAATATAACCTGTTCACTAAGCTATAATCCAGAATTGCTGTAGCTTTAGTACTCTTCCCCCATGCTGGCAGCGAGAAGGGAACTTTCCCGCGTGGAAAAGAGAAACTGGGAATGTTGGCCCTGGACTGAGGACATCTGTTATAGTCAAAGAAAGAAAAGAGGCACTGAGGTTCTTATCCTGTGTACTGCATGCATTATTTAATGTTTCATTTGTCTGTGATCATCTATCTGTGCAATCAGCCAGCTGAAGGGCTGCTTCTGGTGATGAGACACAGACGACGTTGTCTTCCTTTAACAAAGTGCAGTATGTCTGGACACAATCCTTATGGAAACATTTGTGGCTGACAGTCAGGATTAATCCGCTACATCTTCTTATTTGTTCATCTGTGATATTTTAGCTTTATTTATTTGGCAAAGTCTGATTCTCATGGCATCTGGAACAGCTGGAAATCATTCCAAGAAAAGTTAATTGGACTAGTCACTGAAGCCGATACGACAATAACAGAAATTGCAACACCTCGTTAGCAGGTTGCACACTGCTGCTGATATCCTGAAGTGGTCCTTTAAGAATAATAAACCTGAGCTTTATGTGTTCTCATGTGAGCCTGAACAGGACGCAGACTTCAGCTTCAATTTGCTATTATGGGGTCTCTCCTCAATCAAGGAGAAAAAGATTAAAACATTTGTAATAAGAGATTTGTTTTTCTTTCTTTGCAGTAGAAAACGATTAATGGATCAATATAAAATGAAACTATTTTAATAACTGTTTTTTTGTTCAGTCATTTTTAAAGCTAAAAATCTGCTTGTTCCAGCTTCTCAAATGTGAGGATTTGCTGCTTTCTTTGTTGTACATGTTAGTAAACTGAATATCTTTGGGTTTTGGACTGTTGGTCGGACAAATCAAGCTATCTGAATATGTCATCTTAACTCTGGGAAATTATGATGCACATTTTTCAGTATTTTCTCACATTTTATTGACAAAACGATGAATTAAAGGTGCCCTGTGGAGTTTATATTCAGTGTTACTCACCAAAACGCATCGTGAGTTCCCTTGAGGTCGTTTTCTACCTCATTAAATATTTGCAAAGCAGATTTTTTAAGTACTTTTAATTCCAGCATTGTTTCTATCCATGTTTACTAGCTTGCAGTCCCTGTTTCTGTTGACATATTGCACCATACAGTATGTTGGCGTGCTACCGCCACCTATTGATCAGTGGAACAATGTGACACCATTGGTAGGACTGTGTAGACGAGATACAGAAAACGAGGACCCCCTCGTAGGAAACTGGCTCCATGGCTCTACTAGAGGTCTAAAACTCCACATTTAATCTGCTGAGAAAATAATCAGTAAATGAACTGATACTGAAAATTATTGTTAGTTGCAGCCCTAGTTTATAGCTGTAATGGTCATTAGGGCTGTCCTCGATCAAAGGAATTCTTGATTTACTACGATTTTATTGACTAATCGATTAGTTGATTTAATCAACAGATCAAACTGAGTTTCTCCACAAAGAATCACACAAAAGCACCACTTTAAAGCTGGTGTTACCGGAGATGTGCTCATAAGTTTCTTGGAAATAAGTCATTCAGCATGAAAAAAGCATAAAAACTGACTAATCGACTTAAGAAATCTTAGTGGACTAAGATGAGTTGACTAACTGACTAAGAGGGGGCAGCCCTGCTGCTCATCGTAAAGAAAACCAAAATGTTGGATTGACAAACTGAAGTATTGGACAAACTGAAACTTTGCGTCTCTAGTTTTTTGTTCGCCACCAGCATGTATATTTAATGCTATTGGTAGGGCTGATCAATTAATCAAAGTGTTATCAGCATCACAATATGGCCTACTGCAATTTTCAAACTGTAGGAAGCGCAATTATTTGTGACAATGCCATTTTAAATTAAATATTGTGGTGCTGCAGAGATGTCCTGGCCTACAAATCATATTTTACGGACTTCAGAAAACATCGTTGTTTGGTACAGACCCCCCCCACAAAAGTCACACCATAATCACTTATGAAAATGAGAATAATTATATAAAAATGATCTAATATCGCAAATCATATCGCAATTGCAATATCATTCAAAATAATCGCAATAAGATATTTATATATCAAATAGTTCAGCCCTACTGGTAGGATATCAGAAGGTATCCCTCTACTGGTTAATGAACAAGAAAATAAGAGCCCATTTGAATTCAATGACTTAAACAGCCATCTGTGCACAGTCCTTCAACCAAAAAAACAGATTCTAGATACTCTGATACTCAGATTTACAAAGTTAAAGACCTGTTATATAAATATATGTATTTAAGTATTCTGTACTGTAAAATTATGTCAACCATCTCTGATTTAGGAGAAAGAGCGACATGGATTAATGAGTCTGTCACTCAGCGACAAGACAAGCTACACCTCTGTTGCTCCACTGACCCTGAAATCGAACACATTTTTACATAAACTGCGAAGGCGTGTGATGTTGAGTTCTGATCAACCCCTGGCTCTTTGTGTGTAGAGGTCACTCAGAGGGAGACAAGTGCAGGACGAGGCCTGGGGGGGAGCTCCAGCTCCTAAACCAGCTGTCCCTCTGACAGAGACACCTTTCACATCCCAGGACACTCAGCACATAGCAGAGATGCTGTTAAACGAACCAATCACTGATTGAGGTGCGTTTAGATACCAGTTGTGGGATAAAACAAGCTCAGAGGAACTACATGATTATAATCGTCCTCTGCTGAAGCATTCAGAAGTTAAAACCAGCGTAAACCAGACTTGGATTTCAATTAAGCGGAGCTAATGGACTGAATGGATGAAGGAGTTCTTCTTCTTGCCCACAATGGCAAATCCTGCCACCCACTCCTCCCTTTAATTTAATCTCCATGATGGAAAACTGACACAGTGAAAACTGAATTGCATTGTAGAAGGTAATGTGATGAATCATCAGGCTGCACCAGACAAAGGGATACTTGCACACATTTCTTTTTTGCCCCCATGCACACACAGATGGACTATTGTTTTATTTTTGGAGTATTGATCTACAACCTGACAAAAACTTGTGAGACTCTTTTTGGCATGAAGCATGCTGGCTGCTGATCAAAGCTGGCACATGTTCACTCCCTCAGCAGTCAGTCATCATCTCTGAGCCTGCGTTGGCTGCTATGTGTGTCTGACTGAGGAAGAAGTTGCAGTATACACAAAGAATGTACTTCCAATACGCTATAATCAATGCCTTCTGGTGTTGTAGTAACCTGCGCTAGACAGACATCTACAGCTAAAGAAAGGTATGTAACTATTACTGTATATACCTCTAGAAAAAGTCAAAGAACAAGTCAAGAAAATGGACTTTTTGTCGCATGAAATCCAAGGAAATACTTATCAGAGATACATAAATATATCTTCTTACCTGTACTACTGCAATGTACTTGTCACAAGCCCGTGCAGGTAAGATGAGGCGCTCCTCCGAGTCTTCACACATTCATTGAAGCCAAGAAAAATGATGCTTTGCTCTGCTGTGCCACTGCTCCGTCTTGCAGCCTCTCCAGCAAGGTGGCAGCTCTATCCTCCCTCAGCCAGCTTCCTTATCTTTCCTCACCGCTCACAGCTCAGGCTGGAGTTCAGCTCCTTTACTGACAGAGAGAGAGAGGAAGAGAGAGGAAGAGAGAGTAGGAGTAAATGTCTTTTAAAGTGTGAGGAGTAGTTTAGGTCAGACCCCCATTGCTTAAAACTCCAACCCTTAAATAGCCGTCATCTTCCCTCCCTCCACAGCCCGTATTCCCTCCCTCTGCTCTAACTAATGGATGCTGGGCTGCTGCCTCTAAATGAGATGCCAGTGTTACTGGGAGTCATGACAGAGCGAGCGAGCAGTGCTTGTGGTTGTGCAGGAAAATTAGAAGGGGAAGCCGGGAATGAGAGGAAAGTGAAGTCCGAATGTAGACAGCAGACAGACGCTTCCCTTCAGTGACTTTGCAATAATGATTTATGATTGTCTCTTTATATTATACTCCTTAAATCATCCATCACTCCTTATTTCCATACTTGACACTAATCCCTCAGTGTGAATCTTTCTCCTGCTCTGTCACAGTGACGGATACCTACAGCAGATGAAACCACATTGTATTATTATGCATGCGGGCACTCTTAATTGAATAAATCTGTGGCACATTCCCTGATTGAATAGTTCCAGTAATTATCCAGTTGGTGATGCACTAATAAAAGTGACTAGAGGTGGATGCCAACCTGTAATTCCTGGAGGAAATGTTTCCTTGCTCAGACAGAGTTATTTCTTGCACAGACAAGGTTACATTCTCATACATTTAACAGATGGGAAGAGCAGGAAACAGACACATTCTCAACCAGCCATCTTGGATTAAAATGAAAGCGAGCTGTAATATGTGATATCAGTTGTTGCCAAACCCGAGTGTAAAACCTGCAGCTGGGGAAGCGTGCACCATACGCACCCAGTTTACACACAGTTTAATCTTAATGGGATAAAATGAGGATAAGGATTACATCTTTAAAGTGAGTCTGAGAGGCTGGTTAAGATGTTCACAACATGCTGGTTTATTGTTTGTTGTGAAGTATAAAAGTGTAAAAGACCTATAGATTGAGTAGAATAATTCAGATTAGGCAACTTTATTTTCATTATGTATTAATGTGCTCTTGATTGATTGATGATTGATGCCTTCAGGCCGCCGTTATCAGGCACCTCTGAGGAGAACTAACCGTTACTCCAACTCTTTTATTCCTTCTGTTACCAGGTTATTAAACTCAGACAGTAGTCATTTCATGTGAGATTTTTCTTGACAGTTCCCCTACATGATAAATCAGGTAACATGTATCATGTATCATGTTTTCTCTTTTTATCTATATTTATTATATTTTCTTAACTTATCTGCTGTCCTTTACCGACCTCTGTTTGTCAGTTTTACTGATCTGTGATTGACATAACATTTTGGATGTTTGTCTGGATGTTGTCCGTGTGTGTTTGTGATGGGGTAAACTGTGAATTGAATTGCCCTTCTTGGGATCAATAAAGTTGTCTGAATCTGAATGTTTTTGGTTTAATCGATAAATCATTTGGTTTTTAAAACGTTAGAAACCTGTTAAGAAAAATGTCCATCACAATGTCTTACAGTCCAAATAGCTTGTTTTGTTTGACCAACACTCCCAGACCCAAAGATAATCAATTTATTGTCACATAAAATGAAGAAAAGTAGGTAATCCTCAAAATTGAGAAGATTTTTGCCTCAAAATTAACTTAATCAACCAACTGTTACCTGGGCCAAATCCCAACGTCCACACTCACAGACTTTGAGGCGCGTTCCTGCGGGACTGTCAGATCATCACGTCCTTGAGGGCTCTCTCGCTGACATTTTGACCCCTTTATGAACATTTTCCATATGTCCACATTTCTGCGTACTTTGCCTGAGGAAATTACCCACAATTCATAGCGTTGTGATGTTAAACACAGGGTTACCACGGTTACCAGGGGAAGCCCAGAGGCGTAAAAACAAACAGGTAAACAAAGAGGACGACACATGGGTGTTCAGCCAGGTATATTTAAAGTTACACAGAAACATTAACATTATGGATTTAATATGGTCCATAAAAACTACAGCTGTCAATCGATTCAAATATTTAATTGCGATTCAAATATTTAATCGCAATTAATCGCAAATTAATCACGCATTTGTTATATTTTCAAAATGTAACTTAAAGGGAGATTTGTCAAGTATTTAATGCTAATGGACAAATATGCTTTCTTTATGCATATATATATATATATATATATATATATATATATTTATATGAGAAATATTCATAATTAATTAAAAAGCCGAAAAAAAACTCAGAGGAGCGGCTCGTCTCTTTAAGGAGAAAAGCTGGTCCACCTTAAGAGGCGGAGCCGGAGTTGCAGGATACAGGAAGTCGGCTCCGGTCTCTGGCTCGCTTG
This sequence comes from Hozukius guyotensis, assembly GCA_916700995.1. Taxonomy (NCBI): domain Eukaryota; kingdom Metazoa; phylum Chordata; class Actinopteri; order Perciformes; family Sebastidae; genus Hozukius; species Hozukius guyotensis. The sequence goes on along the minus strand of CAKALU010067895.1, from coordinate 24,019 downwards.
AGCGGAGCGGAGGAGTTGTAGTTTCGTAGCATTTATTCACTGACTAATAAACTGTACACACACTGCTACACCTACGTTCACAGCTAGAACGCCACCGACAAACCCACACTCCCCACCGCCACACACACACGGTCTGTCGTACACTCGCAAAAGTTACGCCGCAATGACAGAACGGCGGCGAGCACGAAGCTACCAGCAGATTTACAGCTGCTAACGTAGCACAAAAACACACTCTGTTTGTCGGACAATCGCTATCATTAATCTGGGCAGACAGAATATCATTACGCCGGGCAGACACACAGCGGACAATCTGCTAAACTAAACTAAATGTGCGGTGGAGACTTTTACTGGGAAAGTGGCTGCATGTCCGCATTAACGTGTTATTATTGCGTTAACTTTGACAGCTCTGATTTTTTTCCTAATATGCAAATGCAATACTATTATGGCTCTATAGAGTGCTGCAGGAATGAGTCCTAAAACCAGGAATGAGTTAGCATTTTAGCTCTTCTGGTTCCCTCGTCTGGAAGTCAATGGGTTTTTAGTTAGATACCTGAAATAAGGTCTGTGGTTAACACAAGCTGAAGAAATTTTGACGTTTTGTTCTGTGATACAAAATACATCAATAAATATCCCAAGCTTTTATGTGTCTTAAAAAAAGCGGTTGCTAACAAGTGGCTAAATGAGACTACAGAGGATATTGGGGACAGTTAACGTCATCACGCCGACTCGTCCTCCTTCAAAGCTTCGCTGTGTTTACTCACGTTCATGCCTTTGTGGTGTAGTTTGTTTATAGCCTAACCTTTTTACTTGGCGATTGTATTCACACTTCAAAAATCATAAAAGTGGTGTTCATAATTGTGGAGATTATCTTGCTGAACAAAACGTGTACATATCGTAAACACTTGTTTGCCACAGATCTTATTTTTCTGCAATAATCCTATAAACCAATCCTGGTTGGCCTACAAAAATATGTCATCCCTGCAGCACTCTTTAAGGGGCCTTCATTTTTGAACAAAATCTTAAATTTGTATCTAAAGATTTGACCTGCACTTTTGCATTATTAAAGAATAAAATATCCCAATCAGTAATGTTGGCTCTGGCCTTGTTTTTTTATAAAGTGACAAGAAGGAGGAGCATCAAACTAAAACAATAAATCCTGACTTAATCTAACGACACAACAGAGCTAAGCAGATTTGTCACTTTTCATTCAGGTAAACGAAGCCACGAGTTACAAAGACAACAAGTGTCTGTTCTTAAACAGAAAACATACACGTCTGAGTTCAAGTACGTGATGAAGAGGGTCCCCTCACAGAGGCAGGAAGATAAACTAATAAAAACTGTCGCCATTCATCAAATCTAATTTTCTCCTCAGCTTCAGAAGACCCCAGGGATCTGGTCTGAAGGAGGGCCCTAAACAAGAAAATAGGTCACAATGTGGCCCCTTTTAACTTTAGACTTCACATGTGTTTCACATGTACGACACACACTGCAATATAAACCATGTGGCTCAGACAGACACACACATAAAACATCTGCAGCTCTAAATACAACGGCAGCAATGATTATAACAAGATAATGTGAAGAATGTTTCTGACACCGCTGGAACAAAAACACTCAGGAACCACGTCAGATACCTCACAAGACTAAGAGTCTACAGCCAAGCTAGTATAGCTAGAGGCTGCTCAATGAAAATGAAAATGTTACCATGCTAAATAAGAGTGGGAATCACAAGAGGGCCCATGATACCATATTATGACAATACTTATTAAGTCACGATACAATCTTATTGCCATTTTAAACATTTAAACATATATTGCAATTTTTCAACAGCAAATGATGCAGTTTGTCATCTGTTTTTATCTAATAAGATACAGTTTTCACTCTGTTCATCTCTGAGTTTTCATTCACATATCTTGAAGTCAGAGGTCAAGGGACCCCTTTGAAAATGTCCATGGTAGTTTGTCCTCACCAAAATGTAGCATAGCTTTGGAGCGTTATTAAGTGTTCTTCCCGACAAGCTAACATGACATGGTTGGTACCAATCGATTCCTTCAGTCATATGATACCAGTATCTTCACTCTAGCCTAAGGACTGAGCCCACTACAACCTTTGAAAGACAGAATAGCGACCATTGGATTGTTAAGAAGTTAATAGTTTATATAATAAAAGATTCATATTTGACGTCCGTGTATCGATACTATATTGCCACACAAAATAGTGTGATACTATGCTGTACTGATTTTTTTCACCCCTAATGCTGCTGTTTAGCTGGTAATGTTTACCATGTTCATTATCTTAGTTTAGCGTGTTAGCATGCTAATATTGATTAATTAACGCTAAGCACGAGGTACAGCACAGGCTGATGTCATAAACCAAATGTTGGTCACTTTGCCCATTCATCCTCTTGGGACGATGAATATCTGAACCAAGTTTAATGGTGATCCATCCAATAGCTGTTGAGACGTTTTACTCAAAACCACTAATACAAACCTCATGCCGGCGCTAAAGGAAAACTCAGGTGATCACTAGAGTTATTAAGATTCATCCTCTGAGAACGATGAATATCTGAACCAAGTTTCGTGGCAATACTTCCAAAATTTGTATATTTCTGATATTCTACTAAAAACAACAACATTTCAAGCTGCTGGGGAACTAGAGGAGAAGTAGGGGGATCACCCATGCCAATAGGATTCATCCTCTGGGGAGCATAAATGTCAACCCATCAAATAGTTGAAGTATTTCAGTCTTACTGTCCCTAGCGCCACACTGCTTGCATGGCTAAAAATGTAAAAGCATCCATCAAGAACTATCAGCACCTCCGAATTAAACCCAGTGATATCCACAATAAACAGGCGATAGATGTGACAACACATTCATGAGTAAATGTTCTGAGCAGATGTCTCCGTGAGGAGACTCAGACCAAACACACAAGCACCTGTGTCTAGGTGTTACAGATGTAAATCTTAAAAAGGTCCAGTGTCTTTTTCTGAGCTTTGATTCATAACAAAATACAGATATATTTGAGTCCAATGAGATAATAATGTGGACTACAGTAAGAACACAGTTTTAGCTTTAACATAGCAGAGAGAAGTGCAACGTTACGATTTAACAACACCTTAAATAAACGGACCATAAATCATTATAAAGCTGTGGACGTTTCAGTTGGTCCACAATTTAGATAATCAATTAGTCATTTGTGTCATTTTTTAAAAACATAAATGCCAAAACATCAATGGTTCCATCTTCTTAAATGTGAATATGTGCTGGCATATGTCATATGATAGTAAGTAAAATATATTTGAGTATAGGACTGGGGTTTGGGCAGTGTGTTTTCCCTTTTTAATCAACAATTATTAAAGGCAGGGTTGACGATGTTACAATCCATTACTGATGAGCTCTGAAAAAGGACCGGAAAAGAGCCGTCATCTGTAGCTGCTGTAATCCTGTAAAGACGTCTACCGATCACTGCCTCGCGGTCCGCTTGGAAAGAACCAATCAGAGGCCTCCCTGCCTCCCTGCTCGACGGAGCTCCTGAGGCGGTGCTACTTTCAAATGAAGCTAGCTTTCCAACATCGTCGACCCTATCTTTAATGATTTAAGTCATTTTTCAAGCAAAAATGATAAGAAAACTCTTCTGTCCAAGCTTCTCAGTTGGGAGGATTACCCACTTTTTATCATCTTATGTGACAATAAATTGATTATCTTTGGGTTTTGGACAGAACAAGCAACTTGAAGATGTGATCTTGGACATTTTCATGTACTCGTACTCGCAAAACAGCTCCGATACAACGGTACTGATACCACTTTACAGCAACGCCTCTCGTAACCTCTCGTCACCATCTTTTGGGTCCTCACGCTCCACCTCCCCGACGGTGCGGCCGAGACAGGCCGGTGGTGCGCCCGGCCCCGCTGGGGCCGACCTAGAGCCGGTCGCGGCGCACCGCCTCGTATGCGGGACTCCCCAGCCTGCCGTGTGAAGCTCACACCCTCCAGCTGGCTGTTAACGAGGGTCTTTTGGCACAAAGAAGTACTCGGATCGGTACTCGGCATCGGCGAGTACCAAAATGTAAGTACTTGTACTTACATTTTGGGTATCGGTGCATCCCTAGACAATAATCTGTAGCAATACTTTACCCTGAGCTCCAACAAAGGAATAACATTCATTCAATTCAAAAGTTATTCAATTCAATTGTTTTTGAGAAACTCAATTTATTCCTCAAGAGACTTCCAGATAAGATACAGTAAGAGTCCAAAAGAATATTCTTCCTCTTTTAGTGCACTAAAATAATTTTTTGTCTCATAAAACTAAACATTTATTGGTAGTTTATATAGTGGCATTCTTTCCTAGAAATTATGGCTGATTCATCCAATCCATAGAGTTGTGCTGACGTACTACTTGATCCAGTCCTCTCTGATCTCAACAGGCTGAAACTGGTGCCTCCAGTCTGACCTTTAGACAGGGTTGTAATCATAGAGCTCAATGGGTCACGGGCAGTTTAGGCCCAACTGCTCAACTGCTCACCTAAAATGAACCATGAGGTCAGTAAATGATTTATTTTTTCAAACATGAATAGAAATTACAAAACTTTACTGTTACATTTTTTAATTTATGGAAAAACCTGACAAAACATGTGCCAAACAATCCTATTAATATGTACAACATAATATGTTTATATGTAACAACTTGGGAAATGCCAAAATAATAAATTGCCATAAGACTGGTATATAGTTTATATAATTACATTGCCAAAAAAAGACTTGTACAATGAAAGAGTCATTTTTTCATGTAGACATGGATTACGGTGAAATATTTACATGGTTACTGACATAATGTTTAATTATGAAGCCTTCAAATTACTGGGTGTTTTTGCAAGAGGCTTTAAAGTAGGAGGTGTATCTACTGTTTGATCTTTTCTAGTTAAAGAGTAGAAAACTAAGGGGAAGAAGGAACGGGGAACAGTCTGACATGGAGATTAGGTTTAAATGTTTTGTGTTGTAAAAGTAGCTGAAAACTGTCCAGTGGCCTTTAGTGAAGGAAGGACTTTCAGTCTCCTTGCATGGTTTACAGTTACACCTTCCTAATAATTAATTGTATTTTGAGGGATGTTCAGTAATGTTAGAAATGTTCCTGTATCATCCCCTGGCTTGTTCTTTTAAAAATGTGGACCTTCCAGATACAGGTGTATTTATACTACAATCAATAAAACTACACATTTACATCATTATGAAGACATCTGTTTTCACTTTGATATTTAAGGGTCATTTTCTGCTGATGAGAGTAAAAAATACATTTATTATAGTTAGTATATACAGTATATTCAAAATGAATAAAACAAAACAATAAAACATGAAAACTTCCAAGGGGGTGAATACTACTAAGACTTAAATCTTAACCTAGATAAACCGAATATGACTTAATAATCCGGTCACAGACCAAGATCATATCGTACCATAGACTTTTACATTGTGAGGATTTTCCAGCGCGGGCCAGTTGATTTATTATCGACAAACTGACAGTTACTCATAAACACGGCAACACAGCCAGAAGCTACTTGTTAGATGACCTCATTAGTTTTTTTATGACCCACTATTACTCTTGTAAACTTGTGACATATGCAAGACACTTGTAAGAAACTGTATCTGCCAACAAACAGCTTGTTTGCTGGTCGTGGAGGGTGACGTAAGGGGAGATAATGATTGTTCAACTACATTATTTAACTCCACAATGAATTAAATACTCTCAAATGACGAAATAGTGACAGAGACAAGTAAAAAGTCAGAAAGATGGAGAGCCGTGCATCCTCATTATGCAGCGTTACATCCTCATCAGTCTGACTCTGAGTCAGCTACAGGCTATGTGCAGACACTGAGCAGACCAGAGATGTCACAGCTTACACAAACATGAACTAATATGGCTCTGAAGGCATCACAAATCCCTCTCAGGTCGCTCCGGAGGATGCCAGCACATCTGCTGAGAGCCTCTGATTGCAGTTACTACTAAAGAGCAACTTCACAGACGGCAAACTGTGCATGACGATCCCTTTGTTCGTCGTCTCAGTGTGGTAGCTCTAATGAGCTCGTGCGCTTTACAGATTAGAAGATCTGCACTTCCAGGCATTAGTTTAAGGATTACAGTGACACTGGTGAATGATCTGTACTGAATGTGACCCTTTGTTAACAGCTGTGTTTGGCCGGGTTGAGTTGGAGCTTAATCAACCACAGGGCGCAATATCCTTAATGAGATCAGTGATCAGTCATTCGTCACTGCAGTTAATGTCATAGTGATGAGAAGGATTACAGGGCTGCTTTCATCGTTCATAACGCAGGCACATATAGTTCATATTAAGGCTGCATTTAGTGGGGCTTGACTCAACTCTATCACACTAATATGGACACTTTTGCAGGGATTATACATTTGTAATTTGTATTTAAGTTTAAAGCAACACTTTCATTAGAACGAGACCAAGGGTCAGCCACACTAGCAGTTTGATGAGGCTGCACAGTGGTGCTTTGAGTTTAATGCTAATGTCGGCATGCTAGCATACTACATTGAGGGATGGCATGTTTATACTAAAATTAGTATGAACTAACCAATTACCAAATACCAAAACATCAACATCTTCTCAAATGTGAATATTGTCTGGCTTTTTTAAGTGTCATGATATTAAGTAGAATATCTTCAAATATCTTGATAATCAATTAATTGTTTAAGTCAAATAATTCCTCTATCCTAGCTTCTCAACTGGGAGTATTACCCACTTTTCTTCATTTTATGTGACAATAAATTGATTATCTTTGGGTTTGGACAGAAAAAGCAACTTGAATATGTTATCTTGGACATTTTTCACTATTTTGTAACTTTTTATTGACTAATAAATTAATTAATAGAGAAAACAATCAGCAGATGAATCGATAATGAAAATATTCTATGGCAGTACTTTAACCTTAACTACAACTAAGGAATAAAATTCAATCAATTCATCTTGACTGTAAGGGATCCGGGAGGGACAACTGATTGAGATTCAGCGCTTCTTTGTTTGGGAGACACACCTGGTGGAGATCTGCACTCTGCTGATTGCACTTTTCTAGTTTAGCAGGTATTTGGTCACAAACCAAAGTATTGGACAAAATGAACGTTGACCTGATGATGGCGTAAGATAACATGTTAAGGGATCGCCAAGGTATTTACACTAGGGGAACAGGAGTGTGTATATCTAATTTCATGGCAATTCATCCGGTAGTTTTTGAGACATTTCACTTAAAAACAACAAATGTCAAACCTCATGGTGGCGCTAGAGGAAAACGTTAGGGCATCATTACAATCAGTAGGCTTCATCCTCGGGGGAACATGAATGTTTGTACAAAATTTCATGGCAATCCATCAAAAAAGTTGTTGAGATATTTCAGTCTAGAACAAAGTAGTGGATCGAATGCCATCCTAATATATAAATATATCATCTTAATTCATATTAGATTAGCAATTCCACATCAAATTGTTCAGATAACCTTGAACACCTGAACAGATTCAAAACACTGCCCCAGCAACAAAACTACAAAAGGAACGCATGTCCGGCGTTGTAGTCGGCACAATCCAATTTGTTGAGTTAATGGTTTTATTGAGGTGGAGGAGAAATTATCATTGTCAATTAAAACAGACAAAGAAATATAAAGACATGCACGGACTGCATTAGGAGAGTCTTTTGTCAGTGCTGCGTGCCTCAGTGAACTCAGTGTTGTAAAGTGAAGATGTTCAGGGGTTATTAATCACACAAAGGGTGTCCTAATATAATCTGCCTCAGTCAGAAGTTTTAAATGAACCCCTTACTTTTGACTATAAATAACCTAACCTATAATCTTTGCAGCAAACAATGACAAAGTACATCATTTCATAGCTCCTCTGTGATTTATTTTGCTGAAGATCTCAATTCTATGTGCACAATACTGTTGTAACAATAACACTGAAGCTTGCCAACTCAAGAAGACCATGTCCATTTTTCCCTCAACAAATCTTCTTAGGCGTTCAGAGCAAGCGATATACATTGTCCCAGAATCCATCAGCAGAATGAAGCTGTGAATGTGTCGACTCAGATATCATGTTGAACGTCTCTATTGGTGTTTACATCAGTGCATTAGACTGTAATCCTCTCCCGGGTGTTGATGACATTCATGCCAACTGTAGTCCTGCTACGTCTCTGTGTTTCTGTTTGGAATATTTCTCGGGAACAAATCCAGCTTCTAACTTTTAAATAACAGTCTGTTTGAGCATTATTTAAATATCTCTGAATGCATTTAAACAAGTGCTTCATTACCTTTTTGGCTTTTGGCTGTTTCGCTTTAAAGCAAAGCAATGTCTACCCTTGTCGCAGGCTTCATATGTCTGTGAGTTGTCAGCCAGTTTAATTTCAATAGTTTTGAAGAGATAACACTATCTATATATTTCACTATAACAAAATATTAGAAAAAAGTAGTGTGTAACCAAATTGTTTTTAAGCATCAATCATCTTTCTACCCCTCACCTACCTGGTAAGTCCCAAACCAAATAGTATACAGTACACTTCAGGTAGAACTGTTCGATTTTGTTGTAGTAAATCATAAAATATCCTGATATCCTTATAATATGCTAGTGTATAGCACAGCCCTGTGTCCCAGAAACTATGTGTATACAACTGATTGAAACCAATGTAATATACATTATAAATGTATCTGTCAAATTGTAAAATGTTCATATACAGGGCATATACTGTACTTTTATACTGAAATTTCATTTCCTACAATATGCGCTCTTGCAATACAAAATCCTTTGTAGCAACGAAAGCATAATCAACATTTTTTATGGTTATGTTTAGGCACCTGTAGCTCTTGGTTAAGGTTGGGGAAATATCGCAGTCATTGTTAAATATTCAAATACTCAAAAATGACTATACCCTGACCTTAACCATAATGCCTTTACCTGCCTTCGACCTTTGACCTATGACTTGTGTGAAAATATAGAATTTCCTTCACTCAAAAAAACACTGCCAAAAAAGATAACCCATGCGGGAATCATGCTTCCCTCAAAATGTACTCAGTAAAACAAATGAGTACTATATAAATGTAGGAGACAGGGTTGGATAGCAGTGGGAGACTCACACAAAATCTTTACACCGTAGTGCATCTAAATTTAAACTTGTAAACCTGTTCTCAGGCTGGATGATATCCTGCTAGAAGCTAGATATAAACTATGTCCTGCTCAGTAGGTATTTTAGTCACAATTTAAAAAATTAAAAAATCTGTTCATATATATCAGCCGATATATTGTTATCTGATTTTTTAAACTGTTGAACTCGACTGAGGAGGTAATCGGGCGGTGGAAGGAACACTTTGAGGAACTCCTGAATCCAACCAATACGCCCTCTATTGTAGAGGCAGAGCTGGAAGCTGATGGGGGACCATCAATTTCCCTGGTGGAAGTCACTGAGGTAGTCAAACAACTCCACAGTGGCAAAGCCCCGGGGATTGATGAGATCCGTCAAGAAATGCTGAAGGCTCTGGGTGTGGAGGGGCTGTCTTGGATGACACGTCTCTTCAACATTGCGTGGAAGTCGGTGACAGTGCCTAAGGAGTGGCAGACCGGGGTGGTGGTTCCCCTGTTCAAAAAGGGGGACCAGAGAGTGTGTGCCAATTACAGGGGTATCACACTACTCAGCCTCCCTGGTAAAGTCTACTCCAAGGTGCTGGAAAGGAGGGTTCGGCCGATAGTCGAACCTCGGATCGAAGAGGAACAATGCGGATTCCGTCCTGGCCGTGGAACAACGGACCAGCTCTTCACTCTCGCAAGGATCCTGGAGGGGGCCTGGGAGTATGCCTATCCAGTCTACATGTGTTTTGTGGACTTGGAGAAGGCGTATGACCGGGTCCCCCTGGAGATACTGTTGGGGGTGCTGCGGGAGTATGGGGTGAGGGGGTCACTTCTTAGGGCCATCCAATCTCTGTACGCCCAAAGCGAGAGCTGTGTTCGGGTTTTCGGCAGTAAGTCGGACTCGTTTCCGGTGGGGGTTGGCCTCCGCCAGGGCTGCGCTTTGTCACCAATCCTGTTTGTGATATTCATGGACAGGATATCGAGGCGTAGTCGGGGGGGAGGAGGGTTTGCAGTTCGGTGTGCTGAGGATCTCATCGCTGCTTTTTGCAGATGATGTGGTCCTGTTGGCATCATCGGTCTGTGACCTCCAGCACTCACTGGATTGGTTCGCAGCCGAGTGTGAAGCGGCCGGGATGAGGATCAGCACCTCTAAATCTGAGGCCATGGTTCTCAGCAGGAAACCGATGGATTTCCTACTCCGGGTAGGGAATGAGTCCTTACCCCAAGTGAAGGAGTTCAAGTTCCTCGGGGTCTTGTTCGCGAGTGAGGGGACAATACAACGTGAGATTGGCCGGAGAATCGGAGCAGCGGGGGGGCGGTATTGCATTCGCTCTACCGCACCGTTGTGACGAAAAGAGAGCTGAGCCAGAAGGCAAAGCTCTCAATCTACCGGTCAATCTTCGTTCCTACTCTCACCTATGGTCATGAGTGCTGGTACAATCGCGGGTACAAGCGGCCAAAATGGGTTTTCTCAGGAGGGTGGCTGGCGTCTCCCTTAGAGATAGGGTGAGAAGCTCAGTCATTCGTGAGGGACTCGGAGTAGAGCCGCTACTCCTTTGCTTTGAAAGGAGCCAGCTGAGGTGGTTCGGGCATCTAGTGAGGATGCCCCCCCCCCCTGGGCGCCTCCCCTAGGGCGGTGTTCCAGGCACGACCAGCTGGGAGGAGGCCACGGGGAAGACCCAGGACTAGATGGAGAGATTATATCTCCACACTGGCCTGGGAACGCCTCGGGATCCCCCGGTCAGAGCTGGTTAATGTGGCCCGGGAAAGGGAAGTTTGGGGTCCCCTGCTGGAGCTGTTGCCCCCGCGACCAGCCCCCCGGATAAGAGGTTGAAGATGAGTGAGTGAGTGAGTGATTTTTTAAACTGCCAAATATTGATATCAGTATCAGCCTCAAAAATCCTGTACTGAATGGCCTATAAAATGATGTACACTATGTATCTTATAAACGAGTTTAAGTTTCTTCAGTTTCTTCATGCACTGCTGATTCTACAAAGTTGGTAGCTTAATATCGTGATTCCAAACACTTCCAAGGCTATGGCATACAGCTGAAAACAGTACGGGGTAGGTTACAACACTGGTACTCTCTGCTAAGCTGCAGGGCCTCCCCGGTTTCCAGGCCTGCCTCATTCCATCCAGCTGACATTTCTCCCCCACTGTGGGAGATGGCTGGTCTTCACAGAGGCTACTCAGTCTGGCCTTAGTTAGCAGCTACTCAGCGCTTTCATGCGCACAGCTGCAGGAACTCTGCGGTCTCCACTTGGACAAGGACTTATGGAAAATGTGTGGGAGCATGAAGCGATCGTTCTCACTCCTGTGACGTAGTTTTTCATCCAGAATAGTCTAATAAAAATCTCTGTGGTCAGTCTATAAAGAAATGCTGAATGATCTTAAAAAAAGCTCCCTTATCTGAAGCTAATTTAAAACATTTAGCACAGATAAACTGCTATTTTTAAAAATACTTTGGTACAACAGTAAATATGGCTCAGTGGAGTGAAATATGGCAGCACTAACATCCACCAACTGCACCACATTCAACTGGGAACAGACAGAGAGGTCGATTATTTCCTCTGATGTGCAGATGAGCCGGTTGGCCATCAATAACTGTCAACACTGGCTCTGCTGCATAGAGGACATAAAGTGTACACCCAGCCTAAAATAAATACATCATGTAGATAGATAGAGCCGTCATTGAGGCAGCACAGCACACCATCTTTCTCTGCAGATGAGAGGAAGGACATGGGTGTCTGCAACTGATCATTATCCTTTTATGTCTGATAAAAGCAGGTTGGGGATACATAAATGAGATGTTCTGTCAGTTGAGATGAATGAAATTTGGCTCATTTGTGTGATTAACAATGGAAACTGAACATGTGTACAATGTGGCAAACATTACATCTTACAGTCGCTGTCCATCTGCAGGAAATCTATCAACTTCACACATCATCTGCACCGCCATCACCACATCCCTCACACACACAGTCACTAATGTACTGCACAAGTACACCAGAGACACTAAAGTCAAACTCAGACACTTATTTATGACGACAGCGTATCTAAAGCTGCACTAAAGCATGTCTGACTTCTGCACTGTAATCTACTTTAGTACCAGGGAAACAAGTATGGGGAACTTTTAGTACCGGGGAAAGCAATCGTTAATCCCAAATGCTGTATGGGAACAGGTCTTTTGAAATTTGTGTTCATTGGCATCACTCGCGCTGGACGTGCAAGATGACGTGAGGAGGAGGGCTTTACCTCCATGTAGATACCAACAACGTTTCATCAACCATGGCCAAAATAACCACTATTGCTGCTTTGTACATGTTGTGGAAGTCCCAGATACGTCGTCGTGTCTGGGTTCATAACATTACCCGGCTGTATTCACTAGATCTAGAAAGTCACACATCGCTACAGCGGTATGAACTAGGGATGCTCATTTTGAAAAATGTTCTTTTTTTTTTTTTTAAAAGATCATTTTTTTGGGGCTTTTTATGCCTTTTATTGAGAGTGATAGTGATAGTGGTGAAATGGGGAGAGAGAGGGGATGACAATGCAGAAAGGGCCACAGGTCGGATTCGAACCCTGGGCCGCTGCAGCAAGGACTCGCCTACTTGATACATGAAAATGTTCTTAACCGATAACTGACCCTCGTTAACCGATTATTAACCGTTAACCGATAAAAATTTGTGCCTCGCGTCCGCTGTGTGTCTGCCCGGCGTAACGACACTCTGTCTGCCTGGATTAACGATAGTGATTGTCCGATAAACAGTGTGTGTATTTGTGCTACGTTAGCAGCTCTAGCATTGCCGGAGGTGTTGGCGGTGAGTGTGAGGTTGTTGGTGGCGTTTTAGCTGTGAACGTAGGTGTAGCAGTGTGTGTACAGTTTATTTGTCGGTGAATAAATGCTACGAAACTACAACTCTGCTCCGCTCAAGCGAGCCAGAGACCGGAGCCGACTTCCTGCATCCTGCAACTCCGGCTCCGTCTGTTAAGGTGGGCTGTTAAGGTGGACCAGCTTTTCTCCTTAAAGTGACGAGCCGCTCCTCTGAGCCGCTCAGCTTTTTAATTTATTATAAATATTTCTTTTAACCGTTTTAACCGATAGCGTTAATCGGTTAAAATGCTTAATGTCGGTTAACGGTTAAACGGTTAATTATGAACATCCCTAGTATGAAGCCAAAATAAACAGATTGTGCTGTGATTTAATTGCAATAAATGGATCAAAAGGATGTTGAAATAACTACATAATGATGCTGATTTGTAAAAAGTCTGAATTCATGCTTTGTCAGGTCTGTCAGCAAGACGACAAGCAAACAACTTTTACAATGCAAAGTCAGGATGTCAGTGACGACAGGAGGAGAATCTCAACGCTGATAGGCTTTCACCACACGGCATCACGTGAATTTCATATTTGCGTCCTTCTTGCCACATCCTTCGCATCATTCATGTGAACTCACATCTATTCGCTTCTTTGCATTGACTTTGTATGTAATGTGAAAAGTTTGCTCTGCGTTCGGTGTGAATGCCCCATAAGGTATCACAGAGGAGGCTGCAGGCTGAATGAGTCAAAGCCACAACAGGAAACTTCAGCACCGTAGATGCGTGAAAAGCCCTGAACATTTTTTGCTCATGATTCTATTTGTATAAATTGTGGCAGGAAACATTACCAAATGCACACAAGGTAACAACCAAATATTTACCATATGAGGTCATGTCATTTACAAGAGTGCTGCAGACGAATTTAGAAAGGGAGACGTCATATTTTCACCTAAAGTTTAATTCTTCAATACTGCTCGGTCACCAACATTTGTAGAGAAAAATGCTGAAGTCAACAGAAAGGAGGAATAAAGCAGAATTCATAAATAATATTTATTCTAAATCTGGAAACTAGACAAAACGATTCAAAGTTATTGTTTCAAACAGCTTCAAGATGTCAAGAGTTTGTTGATATTTTTCTGTTTGCAGGAGATCTCTTTTTCTTAATACTAAATACCAAACAGACACATCTAATCATTCCCAGCAGACTATCATCAACCATTATAGAGACAAATACGTGTTAAGATGAAGAAGTCTAAGAGTTCTCAAGAAGCAGCTGCTTCGTGATCCAAACACAACAGCCGGGACGAGGAGGGGTGATGTCATGCTTATCGTGCTACTAGAAACATTAGTACCGGTCAAACTACTGGATAAACACGTCTATGTTAAGTTAAACATCACTGTGCCAAGTGTCCATTAATCGGATTAATTACTGAAAGCAAATGGAATGTAATCAAAACTTTAAAAAAAGCAGCGACAGTCACAAAAATGCAATCCATTGTTTAACCAATGCTAATAAAGTATGTATTTTTAGCTAGCAGGCTGGAAAAAGGATTGACTGAAATATCTCAACAACCACTGGATGGATTGCCATAAGAGTTTGTACAGATGTTCATGGTGCCCAGAGGAAAAAGCCTACCAACCTTGGTGATTTCCTGACTTTTCCTCTAGCGCCCACATGAGGTTGACATTTTGTATTTTTTGTGAAATGTCTGCACTATTGGATGTAGTGTGCCCATTCATGTCCCTCTCAGGATGAATTGTAATAACTTTGGTGATCCTCTGACCTTTCATCTAGCGCTAACAGCAGCTCAACCAAAAACCAAAAACCTGCAAAACTATTCTTATTTACTAAGTTAGATCGTGACACACTAAAAGGAGTCCACTATTCAGCAATGTCTAATTCAAGTCTGTGTTTTTCATCTTCCACTTGCTGAATATTTGATTAAAAGGGTCAGTTCACCCAAACAACACAAAGAAATATATTTATTGAATGAATCCCTGGTGGTATAAAGCCATGCAAATAATCAGTTTTACGTGTTGAGCTTTTGAGCTATCCGTCTCTGAGATTTCTGTCTCCGACCCAATTTTCTGGAGGTGAAAGGCTCTTCTTTTGTGGTGCGGAAAGCTTTGAAAATTAATCTGAAAAACTTAAAAACCCAAATGTCCCACTTACTCTGGATAATCCTCAGACCTCACTGAACAGTTTTCACAGGAACTACTTTCTGCAGAGGAAATAGTCCACAAGAATTTAGGGTTCAATATATATTTTGTAATACGGATAATGGCTGAAATAGGAGAGCAAACAGAGCAGATACTTCACTGAGGCTGTGACAGTAACTCATTTATGGTTACGTAAAACTAGAGCTAAAACAATTAGTCATTAATCAATTGGCTTATCAACAGAAAAATAACCAGCAACTATTGTTATTATCAATATTTCAAGCAAAAATGGTGAAAGAATGCTGCACGTTCTCATGTTTCAGCTTGCAACAGCTGATCTTTCACTATTTTTTAAATTTCATCGACAAAAGGATTACCAATTAATCAATAAAAATATTCAGCAGACTAATTGATAATGAAAATAATCGTTAGCTGCAGAACTAAATGAAACATGTTTATGTGGGCTACACACTTACAAGTCTGAACTATGCGTTTTCTACCACCAACTGGACCTTTTGATCCAATTTACAACATTAGAGAAGGGGCAATATGATAAAAAATATATTTAAAAAAACAACAAATTAATTACACTTATGTTTGAGGAATAGATAATTGCTGTCTTAATAATATAATAACGGTTCTTAAAATTAAATTCAAAGGTTAAACTGCTGAGGACACATTAATAACGTAACTAGCTAACATATTATCCATAGTTTAAACAGTCTAAATGGTGCAACAGCTGTTTAACATGATTGAAGACTTTCCGTGTACATCAGGTCAGTGAGGGAGTTCTTCTAGAAAACACATTTCTGTTGACAAAGTGGAGAAGAGCCACTCCCCGGCATCACGCTCCCAAACCAACCAAAACAATCTGCTGTCTCCATGACAACGGTGCTGCTGCCTTCAGATGTGGGTGACTGTGGGAGGTGGAACATTCCCATAGATGTTATTCATAAAATGACATCCTGCTTACAACTTGAACTTTAAGGAGATTCTGCATTAAACGTATTGTATTCATTAGACTATCAGCGATGAATTGCTGCTGTATGGATTAACTGATTAAAGAGGTGATAGTGAATTTAAGTACGTAACTGATTACAGGTAGTGACTATTTAATTACATAAAGTTCATTAAATTAGGTTTTTCTGCTTTTCAGTTTTACGTCATTAAAGTTATCAAGAGTCTTTCAGTCTGGACCAAAGTGACCAAATAATCTGTAACTGGAGACCTAAAAGCAGCTTAATTAATTCACATAATTCTTTCATCATTAT
>CAKALU010067894.1:7610-20900 GCA_916700995.1 Hozukius guyotensis | reverse complement strand
CTCTGTCTTCTGTGTTTCAAAATAAAAGCCCCCAACACTCACTGTATGTTAACAGGAAACGGGTTGGATGTAGTTTTTTAAAATAAAAGTGCTCATAGTTCAACTCTTGTCAGGGCTTAGACCTCAGCTGATGTTCCCTATTCCAACAAAGACAATTAAAGGAAACCTCAACTCCTTCTCAGTACACAGTCCTTGCTCCCAAAACACCCATTTGAACTTCTTTTCATTGCTTACTCTATATTTTGCATCTTTCATCCCTCCTATTCATACTGCTTCAGCTGCTATTTCAACTCTTATCTACTGATTCATACTCCATTCAGACCTTAAAATGTTGCACATCAAGGAGTATTATACGTTTAAATCCCATTCTTACTCAAAATATTCAACACAGCTGATTGAGATTTCCTAATTTGACCCACCCATTCACACTCAGTCAGCTGCTTCTTCATCCAAATGAAAGCATGCAATCCAGTTAGTGTCTCTCAACTGCCAGCAGTCACACTGTATTTTCTAGTTTTTACATGCTGCACTTTTCCAAAAGTTACCATAACATTTTAGATTGATTAACCACAGATCTCAATTGGTATCAGTTTCGTATCAGTTTTGAGACACCCAGAATGTATTTCTTGGTCAGTTTTCGTAGTGCAGGTGTAAGTCGGGACTGCTTTTAAAACCATTCCACACATTGAGGACTGTGTCTTCTTCCAGTAAAGTAAATGTTACTTTTAGTTAACAGGCTGCAACAAGGCCTGTGTAGCTGTGTGATCCCTTTACCATAAGACAGAACCTTGATTTATTTGTCTTCTCTCTACTCTTCTTAGTTTTATCTCATTATTGTCATCATCTCATTTTCATCACATGTTTTAGCTCCATCTTTATCTCTGACTTTCTTTACTATCATCCTCAATTAAATGTCATCTCAAGTAATAATACAGTGTAATACACTCATAATCTGACCGGGACATTGGAAGAAAAGAGAAACATTTGTGAAGCCGCTAAGATGCTGATCTTTGCCAAAGGCCTCAAAGTAGTACTACAGTTTAACTTTTCTGTTAAGCGGAATCCTCTGGGTGATCTTCAAGGTGTTTATGAAGTGATAACAAGAGTTCCCCTGAGCCAAGATGTTTTGTTCCTTTCCCCGCCTCGTCCCTCCTGTGGTCTACTCTCTAAATCCCTTTGTTGTTCATTTATTTAGCTATTGCTTGCTGTACTGTCTCTCTGATTATGCACCGGTCTGCTAGTTTTCTGACAGGCCCCATTATTGCTGGCCCTCACTGAGGGTGTTTTGTCAGCTCACTAGAGGCAGACAAAATCCCCCTCAGCCCTCATTACGGCACTAATTGCAACTATCCGGGGGAGAAACTTCTACTGTCCCTTGGCCTCTACTCTCTATTACTCTCTACCCCAGTGACTCCCCTCTGTGAATAACAGCAGAGCCCGACTGTCACTTGTGGTCCGAAGTCATTCAGTGAGATACCCATGCATGCTACTCTCAGTGAGGTCAGTCGTAGAGGTGTGGACATTGTGTGTGTTCAAGTTGTTTTTTTGTTTGTCTTCATCAGACCTTTTCCCAAAGGGGAGGAGAGGAAGAGGGCCTGCCTGGAGACTTTGTCACAGGTCAAAGTCCAACCTGGCTGTTATCTTCCCAGTAACCCAGAGGCCATAGTTCTGGATATAGACTACAAGTCTGGGACCCCCATGCAGAGGTGGGCCTCAAAACCATCTTCTATAATGCTCAAAACAGTTACCAGAATTCACAAAGAAATGTTAACGGCTTCACTAAACTTACAAAAGCACTTTTTTGTGTCTCTATTTAGTGCTGCCAAAGCTCCCTACCTGGCCAAGTTCAAAGTCAGGAGGTGTGGAGTCAGTGAGCTGGAAAAAGAAGGTACATAAATGAACCTAAAGTAGATATTTTATTTCTTAAATTCGTGCACAGACAAACCAGTGTGTCATGACATCTTCCCCTTCAGGTCTGAAGTGTAGCTCAGATTCTGTAGATGAGACGAAGAGTGAAGAGGAGGCCAAGAGGATCTGCTGGCAGGCGGCTATCTTTAAAGTGGGAGACGACTGCCGACAGGTCAGTTTCACGCTCCTCTCCTTTCTCTGGCTACGCTGCTGTCTCCCATCCATTTCATGATATCCTCCTTTGACGTGACTTTCTTTACTATTTCAGGACATGCTGGCTCTTCAGATCATCAGCCTGTTTAAGAACATCTTCCAGCTGGTGGGCCTGGATCTCTACGTGTTTCCTTACAGGGTGGTGGCCACAGCTCCTGGAGTAAGTTCATATCAAACGTTCCCCATGTTTCCTCTATATCACTTCCTGACAAGATGCTTAATGTCCAAAACAAATAGTCTTAACTTTCCCTTCTAATCAATCTACTTCTCATTGTTCCTGTTTGTGATGTTCCACCTCAGTGCGGAGTGATCGAGTGCATCCCAGACTGCAAGTCTCGGGACCAGCTGGGCCGACAGACGGACTTCGGCATGTACGACTATTTCAGGAACCAGTATGGAGATGAATCCACGCTAGCGTTCCAGAAGGTAAAATCTCACCACCTTGTTCAGGCTTTTCAACCACATTGCTCAGTGCTCACATATTGTATTGTAACACTTGTCTTTTCAGGCGCGGTACAACTTCATCCGCAGTATGGCAGCTTACAGCCTGCTGCTCTTCCTGCTGCAGATAAAAGACCGACACAACGGCAACATCATGCTGGACAGCCAGGGCCACCTCATCCACATCGGTGCGTATTGTGTGCGTTCTGATGTGTATTTAGGGCAGCACCAGACTTAATATTGTCCAAGCCCAATCAGATAAACGCTTCAGTGTGCATTTATCCTATCTTCCAACAAGCACCTTAATAAGTGTTCAAGAGTCTACTTGCACAACTGTATAAACTGTCGCAGCCCGGCTCAAAGGCAGCGACAACGATGGGAGAGCAGATGAGTTTAGACATGATGAATAAGCATAGTTATTTAAAAATTGTAAGCTCTGGAAAATGTTTGGTACCATAGGTTGTCTTAAAGGAACAGTGTGTAACATTTCGGAGGATCTATTAGCAGAAATGGAATATAACATTCAGAACTATGTTTTCATTAGTGTATAAACACCTGAATCTAAGAATATTTGTAGTTTTGTTAGCTTAGAATGAGCCCTTCATATCTAGATAGGGAGCAGGTCCTCTTCACGGAGTCCGCCATGTTGCTGCACCATGTTCTTTACAGTAACACAGCAAAACTCTGGCTCCAGAGAGAGCCTTTCGCGTTTTTACGTTACCTGAAGGCCACCGTAGTTCTCCGAAACCCTTGTGAAACTGTGGTAACGTGAGCAGCAGAGTGTAAAACCGTGGTACTGCCAGCCGCCGTCTGACTTCTGTTGCTACTTAAGTAGTGTTGTTATGGTAAGGATGGCCTCTGAGGGAGGCGAACGGTGTTACCACGGTTTTGCACTCGGCAGCTCACGTTACTACAGTCTTGGAAAGGGAGGAGTGAGCAGAGGGATACTCAGTTGGTTGCAATCTGCAACCACACCACTAGATGTTGCCACTGTCCCTTTTAAGATCCTCAAAGTGCATCCAAACTTTTGACTTTTTTAAATTTCCAGTCAATTCTTGAGACAATATTGAAATGATAATCCTTTTTTACCCAAACTTTTATTTTGCATAATTTTGTCTGCATACATCCATACATGATATTACATTACACATATATTATATGAATCCTAAACTATCATGTTTGTGTGTTTCCAGACTTCGGGTTCATTTTTGAAAGCTCTCCCGGCGGGAACCTGGGCTGGGAGCCAGATATCAAGCTGACCGACGAGATGGTGATGATCATGGGTGGGAAGATGGAGGCGACGCCCTTCAAATGGTTCATGGAGATGTGTGTGAGGGGATACCTGGCCGTCAGGTGAGATAGTGCAGTTTAAAAGCAAGTGTTCACAGCGTTGTGAAGTTGGCAGACATGTAACATTAAGACAAGTTCCTTCCTCTGGTGAATCAGGCCCTACATGGATGGAGTGGTCTCCTTAGTTACACTCATGCTGGACACTGGCCTCCCTTGCTTCAGAGGACAGACCATCAAACTGCTCAAGTGAGTCAGGCGTGTAAAATGTAAATGACTATAAGCAGTTTGAATGTCATTTGCTGCTGCTCATACTCTCTTTCCCCGCATCCAGGCAGCGATTCAACCCTGGTTTGAGTGAGAAAGATGCAGCTTCCTTCATCATCAAAGTCATCCAGAACTGCTTCCTCAGCAACAGGTTTATATATTTTTCTTCTATTCTTGATAATATTGATTTCCAGAAAAAGCATTACTCACATTTGTCCAATTGCTCTTTTTTTTTTGTCTTCCAGGAGTAGAACCTACGACATGATCCAGTATTACCAGAACCAGATCCCATACTAAACGTCTGTGCCTGAGCATGTGCATATATTAGCTGGTACATAGCGTGCGTGTGTTTGCGTATGTGCCTTTTGTTAATGTTCAACATTGAAGATTGTGGCTCATTGTTTCTGCTGATTGTTGGATGTTGTCCTTTTTGTGTTTGCTTTAGCTTCTTGTTTCCTCTCAAACCATATGTCCTGAGTTATCTGTTCCCTTATTTATTATTATTATTATTATATTATTGCACTAGCATCTTGACTTCTGTGCACTTAAAGAAAAAAAACAACTCTCGGTAATCTGCACATCCAGTTAATCAGAGTTTGTGCCAATTTTAAATCACTTGTAATGTTTGTGATTCTTAAAGCTGTTTGATTTTTTAGATGGGGTTTGAAATGTAATTGGATACTTGAAGTAGCTGAAGTAGACCGGTTTCAGTTCCGACCAATGTGGCCTCTTCTGTCATCTCGTACTCGACTGTACTACTGTGCTTCTCTTTTTAATGGACCAGTCAAGAGTCTTTGATCTGTAGCATGGTACTTGTCTTGTATTTAAGTGACAACTAACTGTACATACATGAGTTACACTGTCTGTATTTTTTCGGTTTCCGTATTTGCAGTTACCACAGGAGAGTTCGGGGAAGCACTGGGGCTGAGTTTTGTATATTTAGCGTTGCCAAAGGGGGGGAAGGGGAAGATAATGCACATACATCCGACTTTTCTATTTGTGGACGAAGGTAAGATGCAGCTTGAATGTTGGGCAGTTTGCATGAAGTTAAGTGTTAACTACCATGTATCCTGTCTCCAATGTGGCTTTTTGGTGGAAGTTACTTTAGTAATCCAAAGTGCTGTGCCCCATGTCCATATGGATAGCTTAAGCCTCTCTGTAATGTTACTGATTGTAAAGATTTTGCCTCTCTTTGTATATTTATATCCATGGCCCCATTTTCTGTCTCCTTTTCTATCTTCATGCCTTTTGAATGAGAATGCATAAGATATGAAATCACATAAAGATCTATTAACTTAAAGAAACTGTCTCGCTGGTGGTGTTTCATTATGAAAATACATCCTTTGAAGACGATGTTAGACTTGATGGTACCTTAAAGTAACATTTAAGTGCCATACATTGGGCACATAGAGACAAATCACTTACAATCAAGTTGGTTTTGTTTGTGGACCGTTCGTTTATGACACTTTTTTATAACATACTACGACTTTTTGTTACATACTATAACTTATTTCGACATACTATACTATGACTTCATGACTTACTACACTATGACCTTAACAGTAAAAGGTGGCTGCACTAACTGTGGTAGCAAAGATGAACTGGCAGAGTGGAGATCTTGATGATGGTGATGCAGTGCAGCTGGTGGCTCCTCCCTGACTCCAGCACACCTGCAGACAATCACACCCAACACAGAGGGAGAGAAGCTCCACACAGACAGGTTACCATGAAACACTAAGTTCAAGGAGCAGATGGAACAAGGACTTTTTATGACGTACTATACTATGATTTTTTTATGACTTTTTATGGCATACTATACTATGACCTTTTTATAACATATTATACTATGAATTTTTCATGACTTTTTATGACGTACTATACTATGATTTTTTTATGACATACTATACTGTGACTGTTACGGGGCGATAAACTAATGAACCCAAATGCAGATACACCAACACCAGCAAACTCCACACAGAAGGCCCCCAAACTAGATTTGAACATGCAACCCTAGTGCTGTGAGGTGACAGTACTAACCACTGCACCACCATGCAGCCCCAGATAACACCAGGGAGCCAGAAAACCAGTGGAGATGTGTGAGCAGGGTCTGTGAGGAGATCTTGATGATGGTGATGCAGTGCAGCTGGTCATTAATTAAAGTAATCTCTTCTGTGTTATAGGTTTATTTCATGTTTATTTCAAAAAAAGAAGAGAAAAAATCCACAAACTCCACAACTGAGAAAAAGAAAACATCCAAGAAAAAGAGTCCAGATCTTGATTTTGACAGAAAAAGGTGACAACAGCACACAAACAATGTCATAAATAAAACTCAGCTTGATGAGGATAATGACCAAATAGATGGAAAGAATTAGAAATGAAAATCAAATCACGAGAGAATGATGCTGAGAGCTTTAAATAATGTTTAATTAATGTTCTCCATACAAAGACATGTTGATGCTGACAGTGTGAAGTGCAGTGTGTGTTAATGTGGGCGGTGTGAGTGTGAGTGTCTTTGGGTGGTGTATGTTAGTATGTGTGTGGTGGTGTTGGAGGGATTGATATTTGAATTGTCAGCACATGTGAGTGATAATCCACCATGTGCATACTGAGGTGTTTCCCTTTGTATTAGCTCATGCATGAGTCGTATAATTGGGGTAAAACCACCTAATCTATCAACTAGAAACACTCTCTTTCTCTCTACACAAACATATGCTCTAGCTCCACACATCCTTGTTCATCACATGCGTTGAACTGCGGGGCGTCTTGTGACACATTCATGCTTCTTGAACTGGATTTGAACATGCAACCCTAGTGCTGTGAGGTGACAGTACTAACCACTGCACCACCATGCAGCCCCAGATAACACCAGGGAGCCAGAAAACCAGTGGAGATGTGTGAGCAGGGTCTGTGAGGAGATCTTGATGATGGTGATGCAGTGCAGCTGGTGGATCCTCCCTGACTCCAGCACACCTGCAGACGATCACAGCCAACACAGAGGGAGAGCAGCTCCATGACAGACAGGTTACCATGAAACACTACGTTCAAGGAGCAGATGGAACAAGGACTTTTTATGACGTACTATACTATGACTTTTTAAAATAAAAATATAGAATGTCCTTCCTTGAAACAAAGGTAGGAGTGGAGTAAAATCATTAGTAAAAAGAAGCGAGGGGTTTTCGTGGGGCCTGTATTTAGGGATGCTTCTAGAGAGTCACCAATCAGAGATGCCTAATTCACAATCCAAATGATTACCATTTTTTTGTTATGTAGCACACATAGTTTATTTTAGATAATATGTGTCAGCAACTTCAGAAAATGTGTAATCATGTTTCTCTTCAGCACCGACATTACATGCTTTTTGCTAAATATCCATCCACCAGAGGGCAGCACATAATGACACATTTACTGTGTTTCCACGTTCTTGTGCCAGTTCTGATTGATTACAAGATGTGAAACTAAATGAGCTACCACAGCATTCAGTATTGTTCTTTTAGGATGACTCACACTGTTGATAAGACATGAAACACTAAATTAATACCAGGAAACGTCTGAAACAGAGCTCAGCTGTCAAACTGTCACCCTCTCAGATAATGAGAGTGGCCTTGGAGCATTTACAGATGCAACGAGTGAAGAAGATCATGACCTCTGACAGCAGCATGGCTTTAAATGGAGGCTAATAACATGTGCTTACCTGTTTCTGCTGCATGTGAAACACGGACATGAAACACAGCCTTGTGAGAAACACTCTGTATATTCTTGCAAAACAGGTTATGTTGAACACATTGATGCTGGAAAAAAGACTGGAATAAAACAACACAACCAAAAAAAAGTGAGAACAAATTAGCAGATTTCCCTCCAGGTGTGTTGAACTCTGATGTACAGAAACACCTGGGAGTGGCGTGTGTGTTACATTCTGCAAATACACTTTCAGGAGTATGTGAAAAAACAGTCTTTGCTTATTTTGCTCTCTTAGCATCATATGTAAATTATTTACGCAGCTACCTTTAAAAAGAACAACGTTAATGTGGCACTCATGTAATTGTGTTTGTGTGTGTTGGGGGTTGTTGGGTGTGTCAGCAGAGGAGAGTGAGCCCTGAGGAAAGAGCCGACGCAGCTCAGGTCAACACGCTGGAGGCCAAACAGTGAGTGAGAGATGGAGAGAGAGTGAGTGAAAGAAAGACAGAGATCCCATGACAGCACACTGGGCTGGGCTCTTGTTTTTAGTTCTCACAGCTGATATAGTGTGCAGGCGGTTTTTGAAGAAAAGCCAACAGATTTAATTAAAGAACAACATGCTGGTGGTTGTTTACTGGAGGATCCTCGATACTCTATTTGGTTAATATTTCATTGCATACAGATGTCCGGGCCGGAGGGGAAACACCTTGATGTATTTTTGATGAGATCAGATCACTGACTGTCACGGCTACTCCCTGTGGTCCTGCAGGTGTACTGATCTAATCCATGTAGTTGTGTGTGTGTGTGTGTGTGTGTGTGTGTGACTGGCTTGATGTCTGAACATGTATGTGAGCCAAAGAGTGACATCAATGTTGGCTCACATATCATGAATGACAGCTTCGGCAAAGTTTTGTTGGCATCCGTCTTTAATTGTGGTGTCATTTCTTGTGTAACGTTGTCAGTGTTAAAGCAGCAGTGGGTAGAAATGGAGCAAATATGATTAAAAAAAGTTATTTTTCTAAAACGGTCACTATATCCTGACTGTATGAGACAGGTAATCTGAAAAAAATCATGTGTCTCTGTGTCCTCCGGTGCCTGTCGTCTCTGAGCTGCTGTCAATCACTCGTGAACTCTGATCAAACGGTCAAACTAGGCAGCGCTGATCAAATATGAATCAATATTCTGTTACTGTAATACCTATTTCTCTCCTCAAATGTGTTCAGAATCATCTTGTAGTGTACTGTTTAGCTGTAAAATGAGAAAGTTTGTGACCCGGCAGTCATGTTGAGATCAAGTTGAGGAAATACCAAGCACCGCCCACCAGCCGGAGCACAGCCAATAGGAACACTCTCTCTCTCTGAAATGACCTGTGATTGGTCAAAGTCTCCCGTCACATGCTAGGTTTTTTGAAGCCTGAAAACAGAGAAGTCTAGTTATCTCTCAGAACACTTGAATTACAATATGCTGAAAGGTCATTATGGAATTTTTGCCCAATGATGCCAAAAATATTCTGCCTACTGCGACTTTAAGTATCTATTGGACTTGTTTCATGAAATATCTAATAAAATCTTTAATATGTTCCTCATATTCTGTCATTAATTAAAGAAATCTCTTCTGTGTTATAGGTTTATTTCATGTTTATTTCAAAAAAAGAAGAGAAAAAATCCATAAACTCCACAACTGAGAGAAAGAAAACATCCAAGAAAAAGAGTCAAGATCTTGATCTTGACAGAAAAAGGTGACAACAGCACACAAACAATGTCATAAATAAAACTCAGCTTGATGAGGATAATGACCAAATAGATGGAAAGAATTAGAAATTAAAATCAAAATCACGAGAGAATGATGCTGAGAGCTTTAAACAATGTTTAATTAATGTTCTCCATACAAAGACATGTTGATGCTGACAGTGTGAAGTGCAGTGTGTGTTAATGTGGGCGGTGTGAGTGTGTGTCTTTGGGTGGTATATGTTAGTACGTGTGTGGTGGTGTTGGAGGGATTGATATTTGAATTGTCAGCACATGAGTGATAATCCACCGTGTGCATACTGAGGTGTTTCCCTTTGTATTAGCTCATGCATGAGTTGTGTAATTGGGGGTAAAACCACCTAATCTATCAACTAGAAACACTCTCTTTCTCTCTACACAAACATATGCTCTAGCTCCACACATCCTTGTTCATCACATGCGTTGAACTGCGGGGCGTCTTGTGACACATTCATGCTTCTTGAACTGGTGCAGCCGCTGTGCTGTGCTGTGCTGTGCTGTATGCCAGCCATGTGCTGCGCAATAATTAACTCTTCTCTGAGCCGTTCCAGCCATTAGAGCTGTAAGGAGTGAGGCTGAGTAGAAAGGGCTATTTGTCCAAAGGCCAGTGGCAGACAGTCAGGCCTATTGATGAGATGCTGGAGCTAATCAGGAATAGTGGCTGCCGTGCCCTGAATAGCAGCGTTGATGTGGGTTTTTTTTTTTCCTGGGAGAAGGAAAACCAGTGCCACACAAACGTCAGGCTGTCCCTCTCGTCACTGCTTTTATTTCACATCATTTGGGCATCCGATAAAACTGGGTCCTCAGCTTTAAGAGACCAAACTGTACATCAAATGACACTGAATAATGTTGATTTGGTTTTACAGAGATTGTTCAGTTTAGGGGGAACCTTTACTATTATTCCGGATTAACCAGAGTCTGACAAACTCACCGAGGCCTTTCTTCTGTCTCCGTGTGCGGTTTAAACATGTGTATGGTTTAGCATAGCTTAGCAAAAATCATGGATGTTTGTGGGATCAAGTGGCAAAGCTTGTTTTAAAAGTCACTTCTTCTCCAAAGATGGATGGCCGGTCTAATGAAAGCACATGTTGTAATTTGCATATATATTAAGTCACTGATTTCACCGTTAACAAAGAATAAGCTCGTATCAAACCTCCAATCCATTTTCTGTCCGCATGTGTTCACAGTCACGGCACACGAGATGGATAAATATGCATTAC
Source organism: Hozukius guyotensis (assembly GCA_916700995.1). Classification (NCBI taxonomy): domain Eukaryota; kingdom Metazoa; phylum Chordata; class Actinopteri; order Perciformes; family Sebastidae; genus Hozukius; species Hozukius guyotensis. The sequence continues at coordinate 10,123 of CAKALU010067894.1, read as the reverse complement.
TTAGAAACACCTCTCAGTGTAACAGCACCATAAACTACATCCTCCGAAATTACCATAAAACGGCATCAACACCTCTATAACACAGTTTCAACATTATAACCTTCATGGAGGGAGGATTTATTGCATTGACTGTTGTGTTAGACTGCATTAGGGTTAGCTAGGTGCATCTGATAAACTGGAAACTAAATTAGTTTAACTGAAACAGTTAAGCCGAACCCTTTCACTTGGGCCATTTGCGGCAGTTTGCATGAGGCTGGAGGGCGACGTTAGCGTCAACCTCTCCTCTGCAGTGTCTCCACTGTTGATCAGCTGTCTTATCTGATGTTGTGAAGACTTAAGGGAGGGGTCGGAGCCACAGGCTTAACCAACAGACACTGTTTTCCTGTGAGTTAAAGGCCTCACCGTACATTTAAACACACAAACAGTATCCACGTGCAAACATGCACTACTAGTACTCTTCGTCCCAGCAGTACGACTAAATCCAACACAATGATATATTTCACTGTATTCAATACAATTTGCCGTATTAGCATAACAAATCAATGTTTTATATAACGCTCCTCGGTGAAAAGACTTTACTCTCAAAGGGCTTGTCAAGACTCACACTGGGGCCAAAACTCTCTCTTTTTTTCCCCTTTCTGTCTGTCTTTTTCTTCTCTGTTTCTCCGTGCCCACGTGTTATACGCTTCTGGTCCGGGGACGCTGAATGGGCCCCAGTGTTTGCCCTCTCCTTATCGTGTGACCTTTGATCTGTTTGGACAGCGTGACCAACGGGGGCTGCGAGGAGAAGAGACGCCCCGAGTCAGGAGCTGGAGAAAACCCGGTGCGATTCAATCGTAAAGGCGCTAAAATGAAATGCAAGGAATAAGAAAAAAAAAGCATCTGTGGCATGTAGCAAGTACCAAAATGAAAATATGATATGATATCTACTTTAATGGCTTCCCTGTGTCTCTGCTAAACTCTGTATTGACCTCAAAGTGTTAGTCCATGACTCATACATCTCAGCATGGTTTGTTCTTTCAAACACAAGATATTTGTCACACCTGCTCTACCCAACCGACACAGTGAGATCTCAGGATGTCAACTTACTTCTGACTCACCTAAAGCTCTATTTCTGTGGAACAATATGGCACCACCACCAAAAATAGCATATTCAACCTTTGTCCTCTTGACTCTTTGTTGTCCCTCCCTCCCTGCTGTCCTCTCGTCACCCTGCAGCCCCCCCCACCTGGCCGTCACCCTGCCCCAGCCCTCATTATTGACTTTACTGTAACAGTCCATATACATTTTGTCACTACATTTACTTTGTGCACTTTACAGTTGAATGTCCAGATTCATATCAGCCATGCATCCTAAAAACAGAATAATTTGGACAGTGGATTTCTGCATTTTTTTAAAAAAAGGTGCATGGATAGCAAGTGACTGTAATGTCTCGTAATAATCTGTCAATCCCAGCTGTATGTCATATGTCACTCTTTGTCATTCGGTCGCGTTTTATTATTCCCTTTAATACTTGTTATGTACACATTTCTATGTTTTCTTCATAGCACATTATCCCTGTTTTTCTCCATGTTGCTGGAACATTTCAGTGTGAAATGCACATTTCATATTTTCATGAGATCTGTCACACAGGAAAAATACAAACCGAGACATAATTAATCAGCATCACATGACATTTCTCCAAACATTAAGACGGGTCTTTGATGCATTAAAGTGAATTGTGGGAAAACCGTGTAGTTCTGTGTTTGCCCAGCAGAGGGCTGAAGCTGCACCAAACTGCAGGAACATCAGCACAGAGACAATAAATCCCAAACAGGATAGAAGAGCTCTGAGTGACATATGCAACACTTTTTTCACGCTTTTTTTCCCTACAAGTCCTACTTTCTCTCTCAGTTTAATCTACATCTCCTTTAAAAAGCTATCTAAACTAATTTCCACGTTAAATAACAACTAATTTCTTGTTGCATTATGACCACATCAAACTGAAAAAAAGTTTTCTTCCTAAATCATACTTCAGTTTTCCCCGTTGGGCTGAAATTAATTAAGCACCGTCCATGGCAACCAGGCAACAACAAAAAAGCCTCTGCCACTCTCTCTCTCAACCGCCATGGCCACTGTTGCCACGGAGACCCATTCAGATGCCCGGTGGTGACCTCTGACCCGAGGGGAGGCTGGTGAATGTAGCTGAAAGGGGCGGCTGGGCCGGGGCATCTGGGGTATCATCTGGCGCCTAACAAAAGCCCCTCGCCAGCTGGGGAGGAGGGCAGGAGATAGAGGAAGGGGCACAGAGGAGAGGGGAGTGGGGAGAAAGAGAGAGCACCCTTTTCTTCTTGCCCTCTTCAGAGAGAGTGGCCATTGACACTGTGCATCTCATTAAAATCTGTGCACCCCCCTCCTCTCCTTCTCTCTCTCCCTCTCTGGAGCACAGGGCCCAGGCAGCTGCCCGTCCTGCTCTGGCCATTCAAGCTCAAGTGCAGTCCACTGCAGGATCGAGAGAAAAGAGGCAGACAGAG